>ML328273.1:43432-67955 GCA_005239505.1 Nicotiana paniculata | reverse complement strand
TTTAGCTCCGTTTCCATCTCCACTTCACCTACACATGAAATAAACTCCATTAAGCACATAACAAGTGTAATTTTATCATTAATGCGCATAAAATGTAAGGTATATCACATGTTAAACTATGCAATTTAGTCTCGCATCACTACTCGATCACTAAGAACAAGTTTCGACATCACGAACTTGAATGGATTTTCTTTAAAAACAATAAGAACAACATGAGCTTGAATGTAGTGCTTCAACTTTTTAATTGAAAAGACTAGCGCAAAACATAACTTTTCAATTGGCTAATAATTCAGCTTGTCTGGTGTCATCATCCTGCTCAAGTAGTAAAGAGAGCTTTCTTTACCCTCACTATTTTCTTGGGCCAACAGTGCTCCAACAGACATTTCTTCTACTGAAATATATAGTATCAAAGACTTTCCACGTATAGGGGCTAACAAGACTGGAGGCTTGATAAAGCAAGTTTTGATACTTTCAAATGCATGTGGAACCGCACCTACAAACCTGCACCTGCGGTCCCAGGTGCGCACCTGCGAATTCCCACTCAACAGTCCACTTCCGCACCTGCGCTCCACTTACCGCATCTGCGGACTTGCAGGTGTGGCCCAAAGTTCCTCTTCTGTGGTTTCTTCCCAGCTCCCCCCATTTTCGTACCTACGATGACCAACCCGCACTTGCGGCCACCCATCCGCATCTGCTGGATCATAGAACACCAAACACCAGCAAATTCTAACGCCAAAAATCTCATCCGTCAATCTGAAATCATCTCGAGGCCCTCGGGACCTCAACCAATGGCAACCCCAAGTCCTATATGATCACCTGAACTTAGTCGAACCCTCGTAACACCCAAAACAACATCAAAATGCCAAATAAATCCATAATTTGAGCCTAAGGATTTCGAACTTCCGAAATTCGTCAACGATGTTGAAACCAACCAAAACAAGCCCGAATAACCTGAAATTTTTAGCACACACCCCAAATGAAAATACAAACCTATCCCAACTTCCGAAATTCCATTCCGACCCCAATAGCTAATTTTTCCACTGCCGACCGGAAATCGCCAAAAATCTAATTTCGCTAATCCTAGACTCAATCTACTCCGGACCTCCGAATAACATTCTAAACACACTCCTAAGTATCACATCATCTGATGAAGCTATCCGAGCCACCAAACCCTCATTCTGAGACCGTTTACCTAATAGTCAACCTTCAGTTGACTTTTCTAACCATAAGGCCAACTAAAGAGACTAAGTGTCTCATTTCTCACCACGACCACTCCGAATCCGAACCAACCGACTCAACACGACAAAATTAGGTTAAACAACACACAATAAAGCAGAAATAAGGGAAACATGGCTAAATCTTACGGAACGACCGGCCAGGTCATTACATCACTTGCCCTTTATTGAATTTGCATATAACAATGTCTATAATTTTAGCTTTACAATGGCCCTATTCGAGGCATTATTTTGACAAAGGTGCAGATCTACAATCTGAGTTTGAAGTTGGCAAAGTAGGGTTACTTGAGAAAAACTTAGTTCATCAAGATATGGGTGAAGTTAAATTAATACATGAGTGATTGAAAATAGCTCAGTGTCGGTAGAGGTCTTATTCGGATGTGTGGCATGTAGATTTAGCATTTGATGTAGATGGCTTGGTGTTCCTAAAGGTTTCCTCTATGAAAGGTGTCATATCATTTGGGAAGAATGGCAATCTCAGTCTGAGGTATATCGACCACTACTGAATCATGTAGAAAATTGTATAAGTGGCCTATGAACTAGAGTTACTACCAGAGTTAGTATCAGTTCATCCAGTGTCCCGCATATCTATGTTGTGGAAGAGTGTTGGAGTCCCTTCTATTATTGTGCCAACTAAATACGTAGAAGTTACAAAAAATATGTCCTACGAAGATGTTCCAATCACTAATCTTGATCGACGGGTCATAAAGTTAGGAACCAAACTGATAGCCTCTGTTAAGTTGTTTTGGAGGAAGAGTGAATAAGCCACATGGGAAGCCGAGGAAGCTATGAGATCGAAGTATCCACACTTGTTCCACTAGAAAGAACAAGGTTCCTAATTTTATTTCCATTTTTCGAGCTTCAAGTATCCATTCTATATGTCATATCACTCTTGTTTTATGTATTCAGGACATGTAGATGTTTCTGGCTAAATAACCTTGATTCGTGCTTATGATTCTCGAGAAGAAAAAAGAGAGTAAGTTTGGATAGATGGATTCTACTTTAATATCAGGAGGAGCCTTATATGTTTATCCTTTATTTTGATATGTTGTTTGTATTGTTAGGCCCTGTGAGGATCATATATCTGTTTCTGGTTGGCTGACAGCATTTCTGGTAGTCCTATTTATAGAGGTTTCAAAAATTTCTAGAAAACCCAGACTTAGTCTTTTCTTGAATTACTAGGAATTGAATATTCCGACATGAGTAAAATTACCCTAACCCACAAGAATAAGGCTACATTAATGTCACGACCCCAAATCTATACCAGTCGTGATGGCGCCTATCATGGAACTAGGCCAGCCAAAAAACTACACTCAAATCGCAATAAGCTTCCATTTACATCTTTACTAAACTGATAACCCATATAGGTTTCTTTTAAACATTTTTAAAACAGTTAAAGCTATACCGAATATTAAATACGACCCCCGAGATCCTGGAATCACTAGTCATGAACATCTACATAGAAATATACAACTCAAAAGAAAATATATTCTATAATAGTAAGCAGGAGAGAGAGAGAAGGACTGCGGACGCATGCAGCTACCTCGCAACCCTTCGAGAAATATCTGAAATAGATACATAACTCACCCTGTCCTAACACCTTGATCTGCACACAAGGTGCAGGGAGTAATGTGAGTACACCAAATCAGTAGTAATGAAAATAAATTTGGTTTGAGCAGCAAGAAACACATAAAAATCAATTCATCAGTTCACAACCTTTCTTTCCAACAATTTATATGTTAAATCATCATGCTTAAAAGTCAATTTCAGTAAAAGTCATTTGGAAATATACTTGCCAATAGTTTCAACATAACTTTCAAGAAGTTTAGTGTAGAAATGCTGAAAATCATAAAAAGGCCTCTCGGGCAAAACATATTTCATAAGGTCAAAGTGAAAGTGGTAAAATTATAAGTAACCCCCCGGGCAAAAACATGTATCATAATCATCCCCTCGGGTATGCCTCACAGTCACTTATAATCAGCCCCTCGGGCATACCTCACAGTCACTCATAATTAGCCCCTCGGGCATACCTCACAGTCACTCATGCCTCCCAAACAATCGTCACTTTACACTCGCACTCAGTAGGTACCTGCTCTCACTGGGGGTGTGTACAGACTCCGGAGGGGCTCCTTCAGTCCAAGCGCTAATATCAAGCCACCTCGTGGCATATCATATCCTCACAATCAGGCCCTCGGCCTCACTTAGTCAGAACCATTCAAAAGCCCCTCGGGCGAATCAGTAAAACAGGGTACTCGACCCAAAACATCATTTTTAAATCTCAAATTAGTGTAAATCAGGCTGAGTTTCGAAAACAGTAAGCACAATGTGACTGAGTGAAATCATCAATAAACAGTGAGGAAAATAGTAGTAAAAAGCCCCCAAGGGGTCAAAACAAGTCGGCACAAGGCCCCAAACATGGCTTATAGCCCAAATATGACAATAATCTTTAGAACACAAATTAACATATGATTTAGAGTAAAATACGCAACTCAATCCAAAAATCAGTGTCACGGAGAGGACCAAGTCCAATCCAAAAATCAGTACGCGCCACATACTCGTCATCCGACATGTGCGCCCTTCTAAAAACAGTGAGAAATATGAAGTTCATGGTTTCATACTCTCAGGAGAAGATTTATAACCATTACATACCTCCACCGAGCCACAACACTAATCCGTGATGCTCTTTCCCCTCAAATTGGCTCCCGATTGCTCCCAATCCAACCAAAACGAGTTTAACATCATCAATATATGCTAAAGGATTACAACCCAAACGAAACTATAAATTTACACAAATCTCAAAATTCGGCCAAACTCGAGCCCCGATCCGTGGGCCCACGTCTCGGAATCCGATAAAAATTACATCACAAGAACCCTTATCCTCCCATGATTCCGTACATACCAAGAACATCAAAATCGGACCACAATTGCCCACTAAATTGCCATAAGAAATTTCCAAATCTTTCCTCCCATTTCCAAACTTTTCTACTTTAAGCCTTCAAATTACAAGCCTAATCCGAAAAAAATAGCATAGAAATGACTTTAATAATCCGGGAACATATCTCCACTGAAGACCCTCGAATTCTCTCTTCAGTTTGCCCTCAAATAAGCTCCAACCGCATGCAACAATGGTAGAATGACCAAAATTCCACGGAGGCTTTTTTTTTTATATTGTTCTGCCCAACAAATCCGCACATGCGGACCTTTCATCGCACCTGCATACCCTCACCTGCGGTCCCAGGTGCACACTGCAAAATCCCACTAACGGACAAATTCTCGCACCTGCAATCACTTCTCCGCACATGCGGCTTCACAGGCGCGACCAACTCTTCGCACCTGCGGACTTCTCCTGCCTAGCCTCCCTTCGCACCTGCGCATAGATCTTCGCACATGCGGCTACCCATCCGCAAGTGCGGCCACACACTAGAAACTTTACACCAGCAACCATTTGCTGTAAATTTCCTAAGTTCAAAACTCTGCCAACCATCCGAAATAAATCCCGAGCCCCTCGGGGCCCCAACCAAACATACCAACACACCCCATAGAATCATTCAAACTTAGTCGAGCCTTTGAAACACCAAAATCAACATCAAAACACCAAAATTACATCAAATTCAACCCCATGAACTTTGAAGCTTCTAAATTTCGCCAACGACGCCGATACCAATCAAGACACCTCCGATTGACCTGAAATTTTGCACACGTATCAAAAATGAAATTACGGACCTGTTCCTACTTCTGGAATTCCATTACGACCCCGATAGCCTATTTTCCACTGCTGCCCGGGAATCGCCAAAAACTAACTTTCGCCAATTCAAGCCTAATTCTACACCGGACATCAAAACTACATTCCGAACACACTCCTGAGTCCCAAATCACCTAACGAAGCTATCTGAGCCATAAGATCCGCATTCCGAGGTCGTTCACTAATAAGTCAACTCTCAGTTGAATTTTTCAACTATTAGGCTACTTTAAGAGACCAAGTGCCTCAATTCTCACAGTGACCACTCTGAACCCGAACCAACCGACCAAACACACATAAATGAAGCTGAACTATATATAATGAAGCAGAAACGGGGGAAACAGGGCTAAAATCTCGGAACAATCGGCCGGGTCGTTACATCCTCCCCCACTTAAACATACGTTCGTCCTCGAACTGGCAAAGAGTTGTTCTCCAACACTATCAAAATGTTACGTAGCTTGCCATGCACATAGTCGGGGGTGATCCCACGTCACCCTATCCCATGTAGGTCTAATAGCACAACACCGTTGAAATTTTGAAATCCAATCCTCACCCATAAACCTTAAAACCAAATTCCCACTTCTGAAATAATATACAAGATCAAAATTTCCATAACTATAAACTGAAAAAGTATGAACATGCTGAATAGAGCCATATACGAAGCCTAGATAAAATCACATAATACACCTTGTGACTCAAACAACCATAGCGATAACTCTTACCCACAATAACTGCTCAGAACAACCCAATACCGGTACATAACCTCTTATCAAGAAATGCCTCGCTCTATCACTTCCATATACTGTCGATGATGAAAGAAACACATAGAAACTAACAACCATTCGTCCGATCAGTCAAACATGAAGCTCATCGTTCCCAAACATGAATTATAGCAGATTTCTAAGCCGACTCCCGATATTTATCCTTCCAATTATGCTGTAGACAATTCTAAAAATATTCATTCTAGGTCCAATGACCTCTTCTCATCCATCACGACCACCCTGATGACATGACACATCGATACAATTCGAAGCCAAAACTTGTGCAACTTGTTCACTTAATAGCAACATCCCAATGAAATCAAATTGTATAAAAGATTCACATAGGAGGACTATCATGTCGTTAACAACTACCATCACAACATCATGCTAAAATCCTGGCACACATCGCAAAAATTAAAACACACGAATCCAATACCAAAGGTCATACCCCTACATAACTTCGCTACACTGCGCGATCTCATCCAAACGTTGGTCCACTTGAAATACTTCAAGACACCTTGCCCAAATCAATAACCATTCGAAATTTGACGTCAATTACTCAAAGTGCATTTCCATAACCACGGGGGAAACTGGATGATACCATGTCACCCGAAACAGAAGGTATATAACCAACACATCCCAATCACGCAACACCCAATTACTTACCTTACTCAAATCTAGCTATAAAGCCAAATTAGAACCGCACCATATGTGCATATAACCAATAATCACCACTCCTCGCAACACTGAATGGTAACTCAAAGATCACACCAGAACATGAATAAACGCAATTACGATCGAATGGTTCAACAATTGGCTCATTTGGAAATTCAACCTCACAGTTCTAGTTCGACAATCGAGCTTGGAAAAACATGAATAGAGCCAATCCATTCCCATTATTACATCAAAATCAACTATCCCCAATTTAATGAGATTGGACATAGTGTCCCGACAACACACCATGAAAACACAACCCCTATAAACCCCTGCGGCCATAATAGACTCGCCAACCGAAATAGATACAGAGAACGACTCATGAAGTTGTTCGGTTCTATCCTAAATTCCATAGCAGCATAAGGAGTAACATAGGATAAAGTTGAACTGGGATCAATAAGAGCATATAGATCATGAGATTGGCCAGGAAATATACTTGTGACAATGTCTGGAGAAGCCTCTGCACTTTGGTGACCACTCTTGGACTAGAAACGATTGGGCCCTCCCAAACTCTCGCACCACCCCTAGCTGCACCATGCCCTGTGGGTGCTGGAGTGCCTCGGGATTTAGGAGGTGATGCACATGTAGTAGCTATAGAACTAGCTACCTATGCAGTACTCCTTCCTACATCGTTGCAGCGAATGACAATCCCTCTGAATGTGACCCCCAATCCACACTCGCAGTATATGGGTAAGTCGCTGTAATAGATTCCCAAGTGCATCTTCCCACACCTAGGACATGAGAGACTTCGCTACTGCTGGAACCTCCCTCTGGATCGACCTTGCTGGTGGGGTCCCCTGTTTCCCTAGCTGGGCCTGAAACGACTCCATTGTTGCTGACTAGGCCCTGATAGAATCCCCTTGCTGACTAGAAGATTCGGGGGCAGCATTCGACCTCTAGACCGGGGAAGCCACTATTTGAGCCAACATCTGTATGGCTACCATAACATCCTCATAAGAAACACCGGAACCGGAAGGTGGGGATGGAGGTAGATCCAGAATATTGGTTGGAGGATTTGTTGTACCCTCATCAACTGTAGGAAACGGTGCAGCCGGAGTAGGAATAGTAGAACCGGACGGTGTAGTAATTGGGGGAATATCCTCACCCCTCGAGTGTTCACCCGCATCATCAATGATAGAATTAACCACCATTCCTGGGGAAACATTGGCTCTTTGCCCAGTTTTTGCCTTCTTCTTAGGTTCCATTTACTGAAAGTTAGAGCAATGCACGAGTTAAAGGAGGAACAATCGTACAATCAGCTTTATCGCACGATCAAGAACATCAAACAAGGGTATTATTTCTAAATGTCCAAGTAGCCTCCTAATTATAGATGTGATCGACAACATACCAATGAGAAAGACTGTACTAGACACGGCTCCATGACATCCTAGGACACTTTAAAACCTTAGGCTCTGATACCGAGTTTGTTATGCACCAAACTCATGGAGTGCGACCGACGCTCAGCCGATATAACCCGGCCGAGCAATCCTGTACAATACTTTCTACTGGATCATACTAAGGAATAAAAGTACAATCTACTCATTAATTAATCGGTGAAGAGGATCAAGTGAACAACAACTCCAATTCGTTATCAGTGGTTACATCATTTATAAGTTTTAAGATACATACTCTTTCATAGTTTGGTGTGGAGCGTGTGATACAGTTACAACATCACTACTTTGACTGTCCCCATAACAACATACCACTCATGCTATGTCTACGGAGCCTCTATAAGATATCAAAGAGTACAATGATAGTGCCGACAACAAGGTTATGGCTATACCTCAAAACATGGTGATAAATGAACAAAAGATACATGACCCCGAGTGAAGTGGAGCTCACCAAATCAGATTTGAAGAGAGTGTAGAGCTATCCCTGATTAGTATCGCCTTCTGTGGAACAACCTGCATCCACTAAAGATACAGCGTCCCCGGCAAAAGGGGCGTTAGTATTGTCCAATAGTACTAGTATATATGACTAAACACTCTCTCAAAGAAACGAGCAGTAATGCAAGTACGAATAGTCATAATATCAGTTAAAGCCTCAAACAATTACAAAATATTAAATTAGGGATCAAATAAGTTTTCAATAAATTTCGAAATCTTATGTTGGGAAATCATTGGTACCGGTATGCCATTATTCGCAATTCGATTACTATTTTCAAAACAGTCACCACCATGTGTGCGACATGGAATATGACCATGACCCAATCGGCTAGGTCATCTAAAATGCGAGACATCATCCAAATCACAATTTTAAATTAAAATTTCTAATACAGTCACCACCATGTTTGCGGCATGACGTCCGACCACGACCCGATTGGCTAGGCCGTCTCATGTGAGACATCATCCTTTTCTATCAATCATCTTGTTTTCATATTTCTTGCACATCTCTTCATTTCATTGGAACTAATGGTCAAAATTGTATTATTTCTCTTGGCACATTGCCCGTGTTTCGTATTTCACATTTCGCATTACTTGATTCGTGTTCATGTTTTGTATTTCATGCTCGCCTTTTTACTTTCAATCATCATCATGCACTTTCCAGCAACAAGGAGTTATATTCAAGACATTTAAGAACACATTTGAGAAAATAGGAGTTTTAGGCACATTACGATTTCTTACATAATCTTTCATTAGGTTTCATTTGAACCACAAATTGAAGTCTAGGCATTTAGATATGCAACCCTTACTTTGAACACATTCACAAATTCTACTGCAAAATAACAAGAGCATTTGAATTACGTATGATCACGAATATCATTTGACACCATCTTATCCGAGAAATCGATTCACAATAAGAAACTCGGAACTTACATGGATATTGTGGGGTTAAAGTTTTAAGGAAAGAGTTTAGCCAACATACCTCACTAGAGCTTCCTTAACTCTAAAATGTTCTAGAAATTTTAGCATCTTCAATGTATTTTAGAAATAGGAAAAATTGAACAAAAATTAGGAAGATGATCGTGGTTCTAATCCCATATAACGGCTCCAGCTATACCAGCATCATGCACTGCCTTGTCCGCGCAACATCATGAGCATAATGAGTCATGTTGAAGTATCACATCCTCCAAATCCTATATAACGGCTCGCCAGCAGCCAGACATCATCATTTATGTATCGTTTACATCACATCATAACATATTTTATATTACAATATATGGGTATGTGTGTATTTCATTTTCATTGGAGCTGACAATGCAACGTAGAACTCATTCTAAGCATCAAAACAAATTACAACGACTATGAGGGATAAAAACTCATTAGCGGGCCAAGGATCCAAATTAAAATACGATCAGTGGAGCTCTATTTCGTCAAAACTTTCAAATCAACTCGCAAATTAAAAATTGTCCAGAGTGCCGAATCTTCTTACTCGCAGTATCGTCATAATACAATACTAGGGTGATTCTTGCGAGCATCGTTTCCTCAATGTCCTCACTCCAGAACTACATGAGGCCTAATCCTCGTTAAGCACGAGGTATGTAAGCAATCCAAAGCCAGAATTCGGCCCCAACTCCCCAAAAGATCCTCCCAGAATCTTCCTTAACCCCTAAATCTACAATGCATAATCTTCCTTAAATCTAGATGCCATTCTTGCAACGTATGCCTAAAGTCAGGACAAAATTAGCTTTGGTTCAATTTCTTTACCCGAAAACTCTTTCATTGTCTCCAGTGAAATAGGGGTAGATGTTGACAACCAATTTTTACCCTCCCTTTTAAAATTAATTTATTTGTACTTAATAATTTACAATGAATGATTATCAATAAATACCTATTTTTATAAATTAATTAAGTATTAGTTTTGAAATTAATAACATAGTATTAGCATTATGTAATTGCAAATATACTTACTATTTTAATATTATTAAAATAAAATTTAAAATACACCAAATAGGATTTATAACTTGTTTAATTAACTACTTCATAAATTTTAATTAGTTATATCATTATATTAATAATTCAAAGTCGGAGTCATAATTTAGAAAAAATAAAGTATTTTATAAATAATTAATTAGAATAGATATTGGTATAGTTGATATTTATTATTTTAATACACTTTATTGGAAAAAAATAAGTTTATTTAAATTAATTTCGAAATGGATTAGAATAATAAAAGACTATAATTTATTCTTTAATTAACGCAAATTGGCCACCTTTGAAATTTATTCTAGCCCAATACCAAGCCCAATCTGAAAATTGACTCAGTCAAAACAGCCCATTCCCTTCCGCCTTGGCAACCCCTAAACTTTTCTCTGAACCAATCTAATCAGGACAAGCCAGCTGTTTCCCTCACTTACAAAACACAATAGATCCAGACCGCAGATTTGTTTCATCAATGGTCCACGTTTAATCTCCCTTTTTCCTTTTATTATTTAATTTATTTAAGGGCCTTTGATCAAATGATCCAATGGACCCGATTCAGTCTGACATTTTTAACTAGGAGACAACCCCAAAACCCTTCTCATTTCCTCTTTGACCGGCCGCCCTAACTTTCCTTTCCCCTCTCTCGTCTGTCTCAGCTCCATCAATCAATGGACCTTGAACAAATTAGTGCAAGGTGATAAGATTCAACTTCAAATCATCTCCTTTGTCTCTCATATCCACGATTCTCGCTGAACCATTGCTTGTCTTATATTGGAGATTCAAAATCACCAAATCCGAAATCCTAGATTAAATAATGCTAAATCTTAAAAATCATTCTATTTCTTGTTAAATCCATGCCATGCATGAACGTTTCTCAGGGCTATCAAGATTATTCTTTGTCCAGAGGTCAATCGAAGTGAACTCTAGGCAATAAGGATCTTACCATATGGTTCTTGCCTTCAACGATCAACTTCTCTCCTCACAGATAAAAATTCTTACTGATTTCCCCTCTGTCTCTAAGATTTTTTACTTGATCTTGCTTGCATCACTTGGTAATCGTCACTCTCCAATACTGAGTTTGAATCTGTGAAACCCTAAGGCTTCGATGGCCACTATAAATAGAGTTTTCAATTCTCTCACCTAACAAGACCTAAGAGCTAGGACCTAGCATGAACACAAAAACAACACTAATATTTCAAAGCATAGGCACTTTATTAATTGATGGTTCTCTATTGTTTCTAAGTTCTTTCAATGCTCAATGTATGAATTTCCGGTTCCTGTACGATTGAGTAAAAGCTTGTTTGGTTTTTTTTCCCCAAAGGAGGTCAGTAAAACCTTAACCATGTTCTTATTTCCCTAATTTAAATTCTTGAATATAAAATTTCTTTGTTATTTCTATTGGATAATCTTTTAATGTGTTCATATTTGTCAGCTATTTTATGTGTTTGTTAATGCTTGTCAAATAATCTCAGTCACCACGAACCTCTTTGAGTTATTAAACGCTCATATTGATATACATATGATGATTTGTTAACACTTTAAGCTTTGAAACAACCTAATCCTTCTTAATGTTCTTAATAGCTAGTTTAAATCTCTCTCATGCTATACTAGCTCTACTATGACAGTTATGCTAACATGTCTTGAATATCACTTGCAATTCTTAATGGTTCATTTAACAACTCAAGTAGAGTGTGATCTTACCCAGTATTGAGAATCATACTATTAACATATCACCAAGGCGTTAGCTTATGACCTATGAATCTATTTTACCTCCTTAATATATTTCTATGATTATGATATTTACTTGGTTAAACTCATGAGCGTTTTATTCAAATATGTTCTAATCTAGTCAAATCTTTGTATTACTTATATGTACGTTTATGAGATTACTTAGTTTTAAGCCATGAATAAGCATGAGATGTATTTAAGTTATGATGATACATTTGTTCCGCTGGAAAATTGCTGCTAAGTTCCATTACGCCTAAAACCCTATCCCATAAGTGCTTAACATGTTCCTCCAATGTGATGATATCCATATCATTTTCTTGAAGCCTGCATGGTGATAATGCTAGTAACCCTTCCAGGACATGTTTTCTTCTAAGTGCCCATTTGTGTGTGCTTGTGATTCTGTATTCATTTGTGTCTCTAGTTGTCCCTCATGACTACACACCTGCCCACACTATCCTGAAACCTCACTAATATTCTTTAAGTAGATTAGACTTAACTTGTGAACTTTAAAGAGACCCTTTGTTGTTGCAACTTGATGTAACAGACTGCTTTTCTCTTAGTGTGGTTAGTTTGAAGTTAGAACTTTTAAAAGAAATGAATATGCCATTAACTTTAATGTTAAAAAAGGATGATGATTTGGGATTCTGCTAAGTACTTTTAGGAGCGATAATTTGTTTATGAACCTGTTAGTATCCTTCGAAGATCTAATTTCAGTTAGTTAATCCATGATCTTGTTAATCTTCCTAGAAGTACTGTCCTAGCATAAATCTTTGATCATATTAATGCTTTAGAAATTCTAATTGTATTTTGGTATATGCAATTGTACTAGTGAAACTTCTAATTATGGTTACTGCTTTGAGCCTCTGTCATTACCTCTTGAATGTTCTATTTAGAATTATCAATGTGTGCCTCTTAATTAAGGTCTATTAATCTATATTTAGGAATAATGTTGACATATATTTCTAATGGCACTCTTTAAAGAATATCAGTTGTAGTAAGTAACCTATACTGATGTTAACATTCCTCAAGAATCTTAACTATAATTGTTAATATGTCTTCTCCTAATTTCATTTAGAAGCTAATTGAAGTGGTTGATCTATATCTTTGTTAACCCCTTTTTAGGGTTTTTATTTGATTCGCTAAACTATGTGTATACTAGAGAACAAGGTCTAAGTTAAAACCAATCCTTGAGTAACTAAAGCTTGTTAAAGCATACATGTTATGTTCATACTTGTTACAGACTTGGATTATATGCCTTTTTTCCTAAAAATGTATAATTCTCAAGTGTTTGATTCTTTAACATTAATAGGATAGTGTTTCTGCCTCTATGTGTGTTTTAAATTAATGTCTTTTGAACCTTCGTAGCATGTTACTCATAATAAGTCATCCACTTAGTTGTGAAAAATGGTCATGACAGTGCGAATAGGTTGTCTTGCATTTTCTATTATTCTGTTTTAGCCATCATGGGAGGGGTATTAATTTTATGGTATGGTGTTTTTATGGTGATTGATTCACATTACATTGGAATTTAAACCTCTGGGGAAGAAGGAGTCATTAGCGGTCAGGGGTATTAGGGAGTAGCGTTAACCCTTGGTTGGGATACTCTCACCGATACAAGCATTCCGCTGGGCCTTGAGACCCTTGGGAACTTTGAAGTGTCAGGGAATTTAAAGGGGGCTATGACCTTTAGTGGAACTCTACGCTTAGACTTTAATTTATTGATTATTTGCGTTGGGCTTAGTATTTAATGACTATGAAAGGTTTTCAATATGGATCATTGCTATACATATCCACCACATTAGTGTGACCTTCCTAATGTTAAAATACTTCTAATTGTCTTCTTCTTATTTTGGTTTGCAAGTTTCGTGAATGGACATGTATAGTGTATTATCTTCTAATGACCTTATGCTTTTTTTGACATGTACAATTGTTGGACCTGTCGGGGTTCTTAAGGTACTCAGGCCCAAGTCCAGTGTCACTGCATTTTAAGAAGTTTGAAATCAGCTGTTACCTGCTCTTGCTATTTGATGGGCCTCCCTCGTTGAAGCCCAAAAACTAGAATCCATCCTCTCCCTTTGCTCCTTTACTATTTACTGCTTCATTACTCTATAGCTTTACTACCTCGTTGCATTTTGTTGTGTTCTTGTTGTTTTATCTCGAACATGTTTACAACAATTACCATATTAGATTGAATGCGTTTACCATACATATTAAATCATGTAAACAACTTAGGCCATTCTTAATTGTTAAGACCCGGCCGGTCATTCCGTGAGATTAGCCCCGTTTCCCCTGTTTCAGTTTTGTTATGTGCTAGATAACCTAATTATGATGTGCGGCGTCGGTTGGTTCGGGTTCGGAGTGGTCGTGGTGAAAACTGAGACACTTAGTCTCTTAAATTAGCTTAATAGATGGAAAAGTCAGTTGGGAGTTGACTTATTGGTAAACAACCTCGGAACGTAGATTTTATGGCTCGGATAGCTTTGTTAGGTGATTTAGGACTTAGGAGTGTTTTCGGAATGTGGTTTTGATGTCCGATGATTAGGCTTGAATTGGCGAAATTGAGTTTTTGGCGATTTCCGATCAGCAGTGAAAAATTACCTATCGGGGTCGGAATAGAATTTTGGAAGTTGGAACAGGTTCGTAGTGTCATTTTGGATGTGTGTGCAAAATTTCAGGTCAATCTGACGCGTTTTGGATGGTTTCGACATCTTTGGCGAAATTTAGAAATCTCAAAGTTCATAGTCTTGAATCCGATATGATTTTGGTGTTTGGGTGTTGTTTTGGGTGTTTCGAAGACTCGACTAAGTTTGAATGGTGTTTTGGAGTGTGTTGGCATGTTTGGTTAAGGCCCCGAGGGCCTCGGGAGCGTTTCGAGAGGATTAATGGACCTAGTTTAGATGTTGGAAAGTTGCAGAATTTCTGCTTGTGTTTCTTCTGGTTTTCTTCTACGCGATCGCAAGGGTGAGTTCACGATCACGTAGGCTTAGCAGGGGTGGAGTCGAGGTTCTTCTATGCGATCGCAGTAAATGGGCCGCGATTGCGGTCATGTGGGAAATGATTCTTCAAGAACGCGTGACCAGTGTCGCGATCGCGTATGGTATTCGAGCTGCAGTGGAGTGAAGGCATTTTTCTCTACGCGACCGCATGAGTTGGGTTACGATCGCGTAGGGTCGTGTGTTTGTTAACTGAGAACGTGAGGCGGGTTCTGCGATCGCGCAAGGTAAATTATTGGGGCAGCATATTTGTTCTTCGCGATCGCGTAGGGAGTTTCGCGACCGCAGTGAGGAAATTCCCTGGGCTGTGCTTTAAAAATCCATATCCGCGAGTTTTAGCCCACATTTCACCATTATTGGATGGAATTGGAGCTTTTGAGAGAGAGTAAAGAGGGAATCAAAGGGGAAACACTTGGAGGTACGATTTTTGACTTCATAACTCGATTCTATATTATTTTCTTAGTAATTAAACTTGAAATTAGTTGGATTTAAACCCTAAATTGGGGAAGTTAGGGCATGAGAAATTGAGACGTAAATTGAGGAATTGAGGGGTCAATTGTAGTCGGATTTCGATGCATTTTATATGTATAGACTCAGGAAAGGATGAGGATTATTGTGATACGATTTTTATAGAATTTCGAGACGTGGGCATGGGGGTCGGGTTTGGCCAATTTCGGGATTTGTGCCCAATCGTGATAAATTTCGAATGGGTTTCATCTTCCTAGCATATTTTGATGTTATTAATCTGATTTTAATAGACTCAGAGCTTTTGGGAGCCGATTCGAGGGGAAAGAGCATCGTGGAGTAGTTTTCGGGCCGGTTTGAGGTAAGTAACGATTGTAACTCTAGACCTCAGTGTATGAAACCCCAGTATTTCACTTTGTTTTGGTAAATGAGGTGATGCACATGCTAGGTAATGAGCGTGTGGGCATGCACCAATAGGGATTGCGACTTGGTCCGTCTCGTGGCGACTACTATGCCGCGTATTTGATTTGAAACCATAAAATGTCCTGTATTTTTGAGGTTTAAATTATATTATGGGCAGTATGCCACATTTGGGGCCTTGTGCCGATCTATTTAGACCCCCAGGGTTATTTTTACACTATTCTCACACTATTTTTGATAGAAAATTGTGAACTCAGTCATGTTTATTACTTGTTGCCTTTATGTTTACTGTTATCCCAATATGTTAGAATACTGTGAGGTATTTGGGGCTGAGTCCCGTGATGTTGAGATGAGTTGCCCGAGTGGCTCGATAGGATAACTAAGTGAGGCCTAGAGTCGAGTTTGTGAGGATACATATGAATCGGGTTGCACGCCGCAACATATATAGATATTATATGGATCGGGTTGCACGCCGCAACAATATGGCGCTTGGGCCGTAGGAGACCCTCCAGGACTCTGTACACCCCCAGTGAGCGCAGTCGATTGTTATTTGGATCGGGCTGCACGCCGCAGCATATGTTAGGTGGATCGGGCTGCACGCCGCATTTTCGGATCGGGCTGCACGCTGCAGCATATGTTAGGTGGATCGGGCTGCACGCCGCAGCAGTTTGTGTGGATACATGGTACCCGTTGAGTGAGAGTGTTGAGTGTGAGCATTGAGTACTGATAGAGAAGTCACGAGTGACTGAGAGATATTACGTATGAGTGATATTGTGCCCGAGAGGCTATAAATTTTGAGATCATTATTTTTCCATCATTTTACACTGAGTCCCTTTAATAGACGTTGAGTTAATATTTTATGCAAGTTTAGAAAGGGAACCGGAATTTGTAAAGTATTTGGTAAATATAGTCTTTTGGATTACTCCATTTGTTTTCACTGGCACATATTTTTATGACACTATCACTTTTAAATGCTCGTCACTGCACTCAAGTCTTTAGTTACTTTGGTTACTTACTAAGTTGGCGTACTCACGTTACTCCTGCTCCTTTGTGTGCAGATCCAGGTACCAGATCTGAGCGTTAGCCGATTTCTCCTTTGCTCGAAGGTTGATCGAGGATAGAGGTAGTTGTTCGTCATCCCCAACTGGCCTTCTTTTCCTTTCTTAGCTCGTGTATTTATAGTATTCTCTGGATTGTACTAATAGGGTCTTGATATCAGATTTTGTATTTATCTCTTTAGATGCTCATGACAGTTGTATCTGGGTGCTGGGTTGTGGTTAGATTTGATTTTTGTGGTATTACTGCTATTGATTGTATCTTTAAAACATGAACTTTAAATGAATTACTTTTATTTGTGACATTAAATGGACTGTTTTGTGTGTTACTCTCAGTAGTTGGCTGGCCTAGTTTTACGATAGGCGCCATCACGAGCTATATTGATTTGGGATTGTGACAAGTTGGTATCAGAGCACTAGGTTACATAGGACGCAACGGTCATGAGTAGGTTTAGTAGAGTCTTGTGGACCGGTACGGAGACGTCTGTACTTATCTTCGAGAGGCTACCGAACCCGTAGGAAAAATCTCATCTTGTTGAATTCTGTCGTGCAATTTTTATTGATTCTGAAAATCTAAACTATTGTTGTTTCATTCTTTCGCAGATGATGAGGACACGTGCTACCGATCAGGGTGACCAGACACCAGCTAGACCAGCGAGAGGTCGGGGCTGCGGTCGAGGCTGTGGTAGAGGTAGGGGACCAGCCCGTGCAGCAGCCGGGTAGTACCAGTGGATCCACCAACCATTCAGGATCAGGTTCCCGCCGCGGGTATTCCAGCGGGACAGGCTCAGGCACCGACAGTGCCCATTGTTATTCCGGGTCTTCAATAGACCCTGGCTCAGATCTAGACAATATGTACTAGACTTGCCCAGGCAGTTGCTGTATCTACTACTGCTGCTACTTCTCAGGCCGAGGGAGGCATTCAGACTCCAGCTGCCTGGACTCCTGAGCAGGTTACTCAGGGCATTCAGACTCCAGCTGCCAGATGATGAGCAGCGTAGGCTAGAGAGATTCAGTAGACTTCAGCCTCCGACATTCAATGGTGTTGAGGGCGAGGGTGCTTCGTACAGTTGGGATTCTGGAGATCAGTGGGGTCTCGTTTGCTACTTTTCAGTTTTTTAGGGCTGCTTTTACTTGGTGGGAGTCTTTCGAGAGGCGTATGTCTATTGGTGGTGCACCCCTCACCTTGCAGCAGTTCTCCACTATCATCTTGGAGAAGTATGTTCCCTAGTCTCACATGGAGGAGCAGCTTAGGCAGTTTGAGCAGCTGCGTCAGGGGGAGCTATCAGTGACGCAATATGAAATGTAGTTTTCAAAGTTGGCTCGTCATGCCACCGAGTTGGTCCCTACCGACAGGGAGAGGATTAGGAGGTTTGTGGACGGCTTCACTTGTCAGCTCCGCCTTTTTATGACTAGGGAGAGAGTATCAGATGCTACCTTCGAGCAAGTTGTTGATATTGCTTGAGATATTGAGTCGGTTCGCCGCCAGGAGCAAGAGGAGAGGGAGGCCAAGATGCCTCATGGATCTGGTAGTTCTAGTGGTGCTCCTTCTAGAGGACAGTTTCAGCATGGTAGAGGTCATTCATTTAGGCCTCCTCAGCCAGTCCGCCCAGCCTATAGTTGTGCATCTTCGGAGCATGGTCCCCGTAGTTCTCATCCAGGTCGTTCTTCATTCAGTGCCCTTCCAGCCTAGGGTGCAGCTCGAGCACCATCAGTTCAGGGTTCCTCTATGCATGGTTCTTCTAGTGGCCATTCTGGTGTCAGGGGTTCCTTTCAGTCCCCGTCTTCAGCTCCAGGGAGTTGTTATGAGCGCGGAGAGTTCGGGCATATGAGCAGGCAGAGCCCCCATCTTCTTGGAGATCCATCTCAGTTAAGGAGCTAGCCTTCAACTTCAGCTCCAATTACTTCGCCACCTACCCAGGCAGCTAGGGGTGGTAGTTAGCCAGCTAGAGGTTGCTCTAGGGGGGAGGTCGAGCAGGTGGAAGTCAGACCCGTATATATGTGTTTCCAACTAGGCTAGATGCTATGGCCTCCGATGCAGTGATCACAGGTATTATCTCAGTTTGTCACCGAGATGCTTTGGCCTTATTTGACCGTGGTTCCACATATTCTTACGTCTCGTCATATTTTTCCCATTTTCTGGATATGCCCCGTGAGTCTTTAGTTACGTCTGTTCGTGTGTCGACTCCGGTGGGCGATACTATTGATGTGAATCGTGAGTATCGGTCGTGTGTGGTATCTATTGGCGTTCTACTGTTATTCAGCATGGTCGATTTTGATGTGATATTGGGCATGGATTGGTTATCTCCGTGTTATGTTGTTCTTGGTTGTCACGCTAAGACTGTGACCTTACCTATGCAAGGATTTCCGAGGGTTGAGTGGGGAGGTTCTTCTGAGTATGTTCCTAGCAAGGTGATTTCTTACCTTAAGGCTCAGCGTATGGTTGAAAAGGGGTGTTTATCATATTTGGCTTTTGTGAGGGATGGCAGTGGTGAGACTCCTGCTATTGATTCGATTTCTGTGGTCCGGGATTTTCTAGACGTATTTCCTGCAGACCTGCCAGGCATGCCACCTGACAGGGACATTGATTTTGGTATTGACCTTGTGCCAGACACTCAGCCTATTTCTATTCCACCTTATCGTATGGAACCAGCGGAGTTGAAGGAATTAAAAGAGCAACTTAAGGAACTCTTATATAAGGGGTTCATTCGGCCTAGTGTGTCACCCTGGGGTGCGCCGGTGTTGTTTGTGAAAAAGAAGGATATTCCATGCGTATGTGTATTGATTATCGGCAGTTGAACAAGGTTACGGTGAAGAACCGGTATCCCTTGCCTCGTATTGATGACTTGTTTGATCAGTTGCAGGGTTCTAGGGTATTTTCCAAGATTGACTTGCGTTCTGGCTATCATCAGTTGAAGATTCGGGGGCCCGACATCCGGAAGACTGCCTTCAGGACTAGATATGGTCATTATGAGTTTCTGGTTATGTCATTCGGACTGACCAATGCCCCAGCGGCCTTTACGCACCTAATGCACTGTGTGTTCCGGCCTTATCTTGACTCATTCGTCATTGTGATTATTTACGATATCTTGATATATTCCCGATCTCGGGAGGATCATGAGCAACATTTGAGGAAAGTTCTTCAAACTTTGAGGGAGAAGAGGTTGTATGCAAAATTTTCGAAGTGTGAGTTCTGGCTTGATTCAGTAGCTTTCTTGTGACACGTGGTGTCCAGTGAGGGTATTCAAGTCGATCCGAAGAAGATAGAGGTGGTGCAGAGCTGGCCTAGACCGTCATCAGTACCGAGATTCGCAGTTTCCTTGGTTTGGCAGGGTACTATCGTCATTTTGTAGAGGGATTCTCATCTATTGCAACACCTATGACAAGACTAACCCAGAAGGGTTCTCCGTTCAGGTGGACTGAGGAGTGTGAGGAGAGATTTCAGAAGCTCAAGTCAGCTTTAACTACAGCTCCGGTGTTGGTTTTGCCTACGGGTTTAGATTCCTATACAGTTTATTGTGATTCCTCGAGAGTTGGCCTTGGAGCGATTTTGATGCAGGACGGTAGGGTGATTTCCTACGCATCCAGACTGTTGAAGGTGCACGAGAAGAATTATCCAGTGCATGATCTTGAACTAGCAGCCATTGTCCACGCCTTGAAGATTTGGCGTCACTATTTGTATGGAGTACATTGTAAGATTTTAACTGATCACCGTAGTTTGCAGCATCTGCTTAAGCAGAAGGATCTGAATGTGCATCAGAGGAGATGGTTGGAGCTTCTCAAGAATTATGGCCTCACTATTCTATATCATCCGGGTAAGCCAATGTAGTGGTCGATGCCCTAAGTCGCGGAGCAGAGAGTTTGGGGAGTCTAGCCTACCTTCCCGCAGTAGAGCGACCTTTAGCAATTGATGTTCAGGATTTAGTGGGTCAGTTGGTGAGATTGGATCTATTAGAGCCACCGCGGGTATTGGCTTGTGTAGCCTCCAGGTCTTCTTTTTATGATCATATTAGAGCACGCCAGTATAATGAACCACACTTGCTCGTTCTTCAGGAGAGGGTCCGGCGAGGTGATGCCAGGGATGTAGTTATTGGTGATGATGGGGTCATGAGGATGCAGGGCCGGATTTGTGTGCCCAATGTGGATAGGCTCCGTGAGTTGATTCTAGCAGAGGCCCATAGTTCGCGGTATTCCATCCATCCGGGTGCCGCAAAGATGTATCAGGATCTGAGACAACATCATTGGTGGAGGCAGATGAAGAGGGATATTGCTGAGTTTGTGGCTCGGTGTCTCAACTGTCAGCAGGTCAAGTATGAGCACCAGAGAACAGATGGATTACTTCAGAGATTAGATATTCCGGAGTGGAAGTGGGAGCGGATCACCATGGACTTTGTAGTTGAGATTCTACGGACTTCGAGGAGGTTTGATGTTATATGGGTTATTGTGGATAGGCTGACCAAGTCTGCGCACTTCATTCCTGTCGGTACTACTTATTCTTTGGAGCGGTTAGCCGAGATTTATATCAGGGAGATTGTCCGATTGCCAGGGGTTCCAGTTTTAATATTTTCCGACAGAGGTACTCAGCTCACCTCTCAGTTTTGGAGGGCCGTGTAGAGAGAATTAGGTATCACTCCATATGAGGCTTTATATGGTAGGAGGTTTAGATCTCGTGTCAGTTTGTTTGAGCCGGGCGAGGCTAGGTTATTGGGCGCAGACTTGGTTTAGGATGTGTTGGGTAAGGTGAAGTTGATTCAGGAACGGCTTCGCACGGAGCAGTCCAGGCAGAAGTTCCGAGATGTTCCGAGATGTGTCTTTCATGATTGGGGAGAAGGTGCTGCTCAAGATGTTACCCATGAAGGGTGTTTTGAGGTTCGGGAAGAGGGGAAAGCTAAGTCCCCGGTGCATTGGGCCTTTTAAGGTGCTGCAGAGGATTGGAGAGGTGGCTTACAAGCTTTCCTTGCCACCTAGCTTATCGAGTATTCATCCGGTGTTCCATGTTTCAATGCTCCGGAAGTATGTTGGTGACCCATCTCATGTTTTGGACTTCAGCAAGGTTCAGCTCGAGGGAGATATGTCATTTGAGGTAGAGCTAGTGGCTATTTTGGGTCGTAAGGTCAGGAAGGTGAGGTCTAAGGATATATCTTCATTGAAGGTTCAGTGGAGAAGACAGTCAGAGTATGCCACCTGGGAGACCGAGTGGGAGATGCGGAGCAGATATCCTCACTTATTTGAGACTCTAGGTATGTTTCTAGACTCGTTCGAGGACGAACGTTTGTTTAAGAGGGGGAGGATGTAACGACCCAGACGGTTGTTCCGTGAGATTAGCCCAGTTTCCCATGTTTCAGCTTTGTTATGTTCTATTTAACCTAATTATGATGTGTGGGGTCGTCTAGTTTGGGTTCGGAGTAGTCGTGGTGAGAACTGAGACACTTTGTCTCTTAAATTAGCTTAATAGATGGAAAAGTCAACTAGGGGTTGACTTATTGGTAAATGACCTCGTAATATAGATTTTATGGCTCGGATAGCTTCGTTAGGTGATTTGTTTCTTAGGATTGTGTTCGGAATGTGGTTTTGATGTCCGGTGTAGAATTAGGCTTGAATTGGCGAAATGGAGTTTTTGGCGCTTTCCGGTCGGTAGTGAAAAATTAGCTATCGGAGTCGGAATGGAATTTCGGAAGTTGGAACAGGTTCGTAGTGTCATTTTGGATGTGATTGCAAAATTTCAGGTCAATCGGACGCGTTTTGCATGGTTTCGGCATCTTTGGCGAAATTTAGAAATCTCAAAGTTCATAGGCTTGAATCCGATGTGATTTTGGTGTTTGGGCGTTGTTTTGGGTGTTTCGAAGGCTCGACTAAGTTTGAATGGTGTTATGGAGTGTGTTGGCATGTTTTGTTGAGGTCCCGAGGGCCTCGAGAGTGTTTCGGGAGGATTAACGGACCTAGTTTGGATGTTGGAAAGTTGCAGAATTTCTGCTGGTGTTTCTTCTGGTTTCCTCTGCGCGATCACAGGGGTGGGTTTGCGATCGCATAGGCTTAGCAGGGGTGCAGTCGAGGTTGTTCTATGCTATCGCAGTAAATGGCTCGTGACCGCGGTCGTGTGGGAAGTGATTCTTCGCGAACGCATGGCTAGTGTCGCGTTCGTGTAGGGTATTCGAGCTGCAGTGGAGAGGCATTTTTCTCTACTCGATCGCATGAGTTGGGTTGCGATCACGTAGGGTCGTGTGTTTGTTAACTGCGAATGCGAGGTGGGTTCTGCAATCTCGTAAGGTAAATTAGTGGGGCAGCATATTTGTTCTTCGCGATCGCGTAGGGAGTTCCGCGATCGCAGTGAGGGAGTTCCCTGGGTAGTGTGCTTTAAAAAGCCATATCCGCTAGTTTTAGCCCACATGTCACCATTGTTGGACGTAATTGGTGCTTTTGAGAGAGAGTAAAAAGGTAATCAAAGTGGAAACACTTGGAGGTAAGATTTTTGACTTCATAACTCGATTCTATGTTGTTTTCTTAGTAATTAAAATTGAAATTAGTTGATTTAAACCCAAAATTGAGGAAGTTAGGGCATGAGAAATTGAGACTTAAATTGAGGAATTGAGGGGTCAATTGTAGTCGGATTTCGATGCATTTTATATGTATAGACTCGGGAAAGGATGAGGATTATTTTGATGTGATTTTTATAGAATTCCGAGACGTGGGCCCGAGGGTCGGGTTTGGCTAATTTCGGGATTTGTTCCCAATTGTGATAAATTTCGAATGGGTTTCGTATTCCTAGCATATTTTGATGTTATTAAGCTGATTTTAATAGACTTGGAGCTTTTGGGAGCCGATTCAAGGGGAAAAAGCATCGTGGATTAGTTTTCAGGGCGGCTTGAGGTAAGTAACGATTGTAACCCTAGACCTGAGGGTATGAAACCTCGGTATTTCACTTTGTTTTGGTAAATGAGGTGACGCACGTGCTAGGTGATGAGCGTGTGGGTGTGCACCAATAGGGATTGCGACTTGATCCGTCCCGTGGCGACTATTATGCCACGTATTTGATTTGAAACCATGAGATGTCCTGTATTTTTTAGGTTTATATTATATTATGGGCAGTATGCCACGTTTGGGGCCTTGTGCCGATTTGTTTAGACCCCTATGTGTATTTTTACACTATTATCACACTATTTTTGATAGAAATTTGTGAACTCAGTCATGTTTATTACTTGTTGCCTTTTTGTTTACTATTATCCCAATGTGTTAGAATATTGTGAGGTGTTTGGGGCTTAGTCGCGTGATGTTGAGATGAGTTTCCTGAGTGGCTCGAGAGGATGACTGAGTGAGGCCGAGAGCCGAGTTTGTTAGGATAGTTATGGATCGGGCTGCACACCGCAGAATATATTGATATTATATGGATCGGGATGCATGACACAGCATATATATATATATATATATATTGGATCGGGCTGCACGCCGCAGAAATATGGCACTTGGGCTGTAGGAGACCCTCCAGGAGTCTGTACACCCCTAGTGAGCGCAGACGACTTTTATTTAGAGCGGGCTGCACGCCGCAGCATATA
>ML328273.1:0-43396 GCA_005239505.1 Nicotiana paniculata | reverse complement strand
TATATATATATATATATATATATATATATATATATATATATATATATATATATATATACATATACATACATATACATATATATATATATATATATTGCACGCCGCAGCATATGCTAGGTGGATCGGGCTGCACGCCGCAGTAGCTTGTGTGGATACATGGTACCCGTTGTATGAGAGTGCTGAGTGTGAGCATTGAGTACTGATAGAGGAATCACGAGTGACTGAGAGATCTTAAGTATGAGTGATATTGTGCCCGAGAGGCTATAAATTTTGAGATCATTGTTTTTCCCTCATTTTACACTAAGTCCCTTTAATAGACGTTGAGTTAATGTTTTATGCAAGTTTAGAAAGGGAACCAGAATTCGAATAGTATTTGGTAAATGTAGTCTTTTGGATGACTCCATTTGTTTTCACTGGCACATATGTTTATGAAACTATCACTTTTAAATGCCCGTCACTTCACTCAAGTCTTTAGTTACTTTGGATACTTATTGAGTTGGCGTACTCACGTTATTCTCCGCACCTTTGTGTGCAGATCCAGGTACCAGATCTGAGCGTTAGCTGATTTCTCCTTTGCTTGGAGGTTGCTCGAGGATAGAGGTAGCTGTTCGGCGTCCCCAGCTGGCCTTCTTTTCCTTTCTTAGCTCGTAGATTTCTAGTATTCTCCAGATTGTACTAATAGGGGCTTGATATCAGATTTTGTATTTATCTCTTTAGATGCTCATGACAGTTGTATCTGGGTGTTGGGTTCTGGTTATATTTGATTTTTGTGGTATTACTGCTATTGATTGTATATTTAAAACGGGAACTTTAAATGAATTACTTTGACTTGTGACATTAAACGGACGGTTTTGTGTGTTACTCTCAATAGTTGGCTGGCCTAGTTTCGCGATAGGCTCCATTTGGCTTCGTGACATTAATGAACATAGGATTGAAGGAAATTTATTAGTAGCTAATCTTCCATTTGCTAATCATAAGTTGTTCACATCATTAATTTGCTATGTCTTGCTAAAGTTTCATGAATATTTTAAAGCCTAAAAATATTTTAGCAGAGACGGAAATCCTTCTTTCAAAAGAAAAAACCAGAAATGAATTGCAAGATTGACCTTCTAAAAGAAAATCAATAATTTTTTCCGAGAAAACCAAGGTGGTGCCACTCAACAAATATTTTCAAACGATTTCCTCACGCCTCTAATTTAAGAAGTCATTGTATATCTTAGGCTCACTTTCTTTTAAAATCTTCATCTTATTAGAGAAATATGAACACCTATTCTTTGAAAAAAAGTGTTTTCATAACTCACCCCCCCCCCCACATGTTTTCATAAATACAAACATCATACACACCTTTTTAATACTCTTCCAAGTATATGTATTCCAACATTATTTTCTAAAACTCCTATATAAACTCGTACCCTTTTAAAACTATGCACCCTCTTTGTGAATATTATGTCATAATATATAGTAAGTCGTACCTCTTTAAATTCTTGTTAAGCATAATACAAACAACTAATCCTTTAAATCTAGTTTATGTCTTATGGAGCTACCTTAGGTAGATTTAAAGAGTTGCCTAACACCTTCCCCTTAGAAGAGCAAGAAGCCTTACTGGTTAGCTGACTCTCTTTCATCAAAAACAAAGGACCCACAAGTTGAATCTTATTTTGACTAGTGTAAAATAGTGTGCAACACTATACAAATGTACATTGATTATAGGTAGTTTAACAAAGTTATAATACGAATGACTTATTTGACAAGCTTCAGGGAGCTAGAGTGTTCTCTAAGATTGATTTGAGGTCTGGGTATCACTATTTGAAGATTCAGGATTCTGATATCTTGAAGAAAGCATCCAGGACCCGCTATGGTCACTACGGTTCCTTTTGTAGTCTTTAGGGCTGATCCCATCGATATTTATGCATCTGATGAATAGTGTATTCAAACCATATCTTAATTCTTTTGTTATAATATTCATTAATGATATATTGGTGTACTAACGTTGCCATGAGGAGAACACGCAACTGAGGATTGTACTACATACGTTGAGTGAGAAGAAGCTTTATGCTAAATTCTCTAAGTGTGATATCTGGCGTGATTCTATGGTGCTCTTGGGAACGTGGTGTCCAGTGAGGGGATCAAGGTAGATCCGAAGAATACTGAGGCAATTCAGAGTTGTCCCAGACCATCATTAGCTATTGATATTAAGATTTTTATTGGCTTGACCAGATATTATCGCCGCATTGTGGAGGGTTTCTCGTCCACTACTACACCTTTGGCTAGATTGACCCATAAAGGTGCCCTATTCTGGTGGTGTGATGAGTGTGAGGAGAACTATCAGAAGCTCAAGACTTCCTAGACCACAACTTTGGTTCTAGTTTTGACTTCAGCATTAAGTTCATATATAGTGTATTGTGAGGCTTCTTGGATTAGCATTGGGTGTGTTTTAATGTAGGAGGGTAGGATGATTGCTCATGATTCACGCCAGTTGAAGCCTCATGAGAAGAACTACCTCGTTCATGATTTAGAGTTGGCAACCATTGTTCGTGCATTAAAAATTTTGAGGCATTACCTCTACCTTGTGTCTTGTGAGTTATTTACAGATCATCAGAGTCTGTAAAACTTGTTCAAACAAAAGGATTTAAATTTGAGGAAGCGGAGGTGGTTGGAGCTGTTAGAACACTATGATATTACCATGTTATATTATCTTGGGAAGGCCAATATGGTTGCCTATGCCTTGAGTATCAAGGTGGTGAGTATGGGTAGCCTTGCATATATTCCTGGTTTTGAGAGATTGCTTGCATTAGATGTTCAGGTCATGGCCAGTAAGTTCTTGAGGTTAGATGTTTCAGAGCCTAGTTGGGTTCTAGCTTGCGTGGTTTCTCGGTCTTCCTTATTTGAGTGCATCAGAGATAGTTAGTATGACGATCTGATTTGCTTGTCTTTAAGGACAAGGTACCGCACGCTGATGACAAGAAGGTTTGTATTGGAAATGATGGGGTGTTGCGGATGTAGGGTCAGATTTGTGTGCCCAATATGGATGGGTTACGTGAGTTAATTATGGAGGAGGCCTACAGTTCGCAGTATTCCATTCATCTGGGTGCCGCGAAGATGTATCAAGACTTGAGGCAGTAGTAATTGTGGAAAAGAATAAAGAAAGATATAGTGGATTTTATAGCATGGTGCTTGAAGCGTCAACAAGTGATGTATGAGCCTCAAATTATCGGCTTTTTTGCTTTAGAGGCTTGATATTCCTGAATGGAAATGGGAGCGCAGTACCACTAAAATTGAAGAAATTAGATGTTATTTGGGTGATTGTGGACCGCACTAATTTTGCACATTTCATTCTGGTGGTGACTACCTATTCTTTGGAGAGGTTGGCTGAGATCTATATTCGCGAGATGGTTCATCTTCACTGTGCACCGGTGTCCATTATTACTGATTGAGGCACACATTTCACACTTCAGTATTGGAGAGTAGCGTAGCTAGGAGTTGGGAACACAAGTTAAGTTGAGCACAGCATTCGACCCCAAGACGGACGGACAGTTCGAGTGCACCATTCAGATATAGAAGGATATGTTACGTACTTGTGTTATGGATTTTAGGGGTTCTTGGGATCAATTTCTACCGCTTGAAGAGTTTGTGCAAATAACGACTACCAATCGAGTATTCAGATGGCTCCTTATAAGGCCTTATATGGGAGGCAGTGTCGACGTGCAGTTGGGTGGTTTGAGCTGAGGTGGCTATGTTATTGTGCCAAAATCAAGTTGGGGATTCCTCGGAAATGGTCAATTTGATTTAGGATCGGGTTTGCACTACACCGTCAAGACAAAAGATTTATGCCGATCAAAAGGTTTTGATGTTGCATATATGGTGGGAGAGAAAGTATTGCTCAGAGTATCGCCCATGAAGGATGTGATGAGGTTCGGGAAGAGAGGTAAATTGAGCCCTCGGTATATTGGCCCTTTTGAGGTGCTTGAGAGGATTGGAGATGTGGTCTACAAGCTTCCATTGCCACCTAGTCTATCGAGTAATCCCCTAGTGTTTCATGTTCCCATGCTTCAGAAGTATTATGGTGATCCTTCTTATATGTTGGACTTCAGCACGGTTCAGTTAGATGGAGATTTGACTTATGGTGTGGAGCTAGTGGCCATTTTTGGATTGGAAGGTTCTAAAGTTAAGATCAATGAATATTACTAGAGAGGTCAGCCAGTCAAGGAGGCTACTTAGAAGATTTAGCGAGAAATGCGGAGCAACTATCCATACCTATTTGAGATTGCAGGAATGATTCTAGACCAGTTCGAGGATGAATTTTTGTTTAATAGGGGGAATATAAAATGACCCAGACAGTTGTTTTGAGTATTGTAGGCTCATTCCACCATTTATTGCTTATTCTATGTCCATTCGTGGTTAAGTGACTTGTCGGGGTGGTTGTCTTGGTTTCTGGGATGTTTTGGAATGAGTTGGGACGCTTAGTCCCAAGGTTGAAAGAGTTGACCGGATGTTAACTTATGAGTAAACGACCCCTCAATAGAGTTTTGATGTTTCCGATAGCTTCATAG
This sequence comes from Nicotiana paniculata, assembly GCA_005239505.1. Classification (NCBI taxonomy): domain Eukaryota; kingdom Viridiplantae; phylum Streptophyta; class Magnoliopsida; order Solanales; family Solanaceae; genus Nicotiana; species Nicotiana paniculata. The sequence continues at coordinate 38,846 of ML328273.1, read as the reverse complement.
TGTGATTTTGGACTTAGGCGTATGTCCGGATATTGCCTTGGAGATTCATATGTCATTTTCGCTTGAATTTGCGAATGATTGGAAGTTAGAGGTTTAGAAAGTTGACAAATTTTACCAAGAGTTGACTTAGTTTATACCGGCCCCGTATATTGATTACGTGAGTTGGAATAGGTCCATTGTGTCATTTATGACTTGCGTGAAAATTTGAGGTCAATCAGAGTTGGTTTGGTGTGTTTCAGCATTGGTTTTAGAAGTTGGAAGTTCAATAGTTCATTAGACTTGAATTGGGTGCAATTTGTGTATTCCATGTTGCTTGATGTGATTTCAGGCTTCGACTAAGTTTGTATTGCATTTTAGGACATGTTGGTATGTTTGGCAGGGTCCCGGGGTCCTCGTGTGATTCGGATCATGTTCGGCTAAATTTAAATTAGTCGGACTGCTAAATTTGTTGTATCTGGTTTCCTTGTACGTGCTTGCAAGGGTGGCCTCGTGATCATGAAGAGTCTTTCGGCGATTGGTGAAAATTGTGCTTCACGTTCACGAGAAATGGGACGCTTTCACGATGGTTCAGGGAGATAGACCATCGCAAACATGTGAAGCATGACGTGTTCGCGAAGAAGGGAGGTCAGGCCTATAGAAGCAGGTAAATTATTCATCGCTCGCGTTGTCAGGACCACGAATGCGATTGCGAAGCTGTGTGGTCTTGGTCAACGTGTTCACGAACGGCATGTCTTATTCGTGTAAGAGGAATTTTCAGCTGAAAAGTTTTGTGCTTCGCGAATGCGAGGCCCTTTCCGCATTAACGAAAGAGGAGCACCCAAGCAGATTTAAAAACTCAAAATCGTGGGTTAGAGTACTATTGCATATTATTACATATGGAGCTTGGCTACGGGCGATTTTTGTGAGGGATTTCACTGCAAATCAGCAGGTAAGAAACTTTTGATAACATTATTCCAATAATATTGAATACGCATTGATTTCTACACCTAGATTATGTGTTTTAAGGTGAAATTTAGAGGACTTTGGACTAGTTAATGGAGAGTAAAGCTTGAGGGTTCCAGGGTCTATTATAGTTGGAATTAAATGATTTTGATGTGGTTGGACTCGTTATTTCATGGGTGTTCGGATTTTGTGAATTTTTCAATGTTCCGAGGCATGGGCATGGGTTGAATTTTTGGGTTGACATTTTGAATTTGGTTAAATAACTTAACTTTATCGTATGGAAAGGATTCCTATAACTTGTATTGATTATATTAAGTTGTTTGTGACTAGATTTGAGTCGTACGGATGCCGATTTGCGAGGAAAGGGTTTGTTGGAGCATTGAGTTGCGCACTTTGAGGTATGTAACACTTCTAAACTTGGTACTGAAATTATGAATCCCTAAAGTACGCGTTATATGGTTTGTGTTGGGGTGGCGCACATCCTAGGTGACGGGCGTGTGCGCGTGCACCGTTGTGATTATGACTCAGTTGATTTTGTGGTACTATGTAGTCATCTAGTCTTGTTTTATCCGTGTAATTTCTACTTGTTAGAGTATTTGATATGTGATTCATGTTTGAAATTATGTTTATGCTATGTGCTTATACTGTTGGGACCCACTGAGGTCATTTCTACTATTGAGTTATTTGCTTAAGTTGCAATTATGTACTCAGCTATATTTATTCATTTGCATATCATATCTCAGCCTCTATTATCATTTATTGTTACATCAAGTTATCATTGTTTGGGTTGAGTGATATGACATTTATGAGAACGTGAGACTAGAGAGATTGATGACTGAGTTGGGGCCTGAGATCCACATCGCGAGTGATATTGTGGATTGGGTTGCACGCCACAGAATTCCATATTGGCTTTATATCTGTTATACTATTAAGTATCAGGATGCATGCCACAACAGGCCTTATTGGCTTTTTTAGTGGATCGGGTTGCACCTCGTAGCAGGCCTTATGGGCTTTATATTAGTGCCTGGGCAAAATCCTCTCGTCTGGAATCTGACATACCAGCAATGAGTGCAGGTACATTAATTTATATACACGTACTTTTGTCAGTGGCATTGATTCTAGGCACCCCTACAGTGTTGATTGATTGTGTTTTATCAGTGTGAGTTTGAGATAGACAGATTGAGTACTATGAGAGTGTGAGTACCTGGAATTATCATCGTGACACATTATATTTGACATGCATATTTGACATGTAGGCACATAGATGTAACATCCCCCGTGCTAGCTGTACTTGGCATATTTTATTAGTATTAGGCTTAAATTGTTGAACTTGAAAGCATGTCTAAATTTCTCTTTTTTGAACGAGTTGAATATGTAAGTTTCTCTGAGTTACTACTATCATTATCTTGTTATATTTGTGTTGTCAATATTTGATTCGGGTTGTATCTTTCTGAGTTCACCATAGCTTTCCGCCCAAGGTTAGTCCTATTACTTGTTGAGTACATTGGGTCAGTTGTACTCATACTACACTCTTCACTTCGTGTGCAGATCCATGTACATCTGGACGCGGTGATTTCTAGAGTGGTGCTAGTACATGTTTGGAGACTTCGAGGTCGCTACTATGACACCCGCAGACCTTTACTCTTCTTCCTTTTATTTTTATTTGGTATTGTTCTATTTTCTCACATAGTTGAACTAGAGTTTTAGACTATGTTGACATTAATAGCTCATGTACTCGGTGACACCAGGATTTTAGGATTGTTGTAGATGAGTTACTCTTGTTTTATCAGTTATGCAAGAGATTTTCCACTATTGAGCTTATTGAATCTTACTTTTAACACAAATTCATAGTTGTTATGTTATTGTCGTCTTGCATAGTAATGTGCTAGGCGCTTTCACGATAGGTTGGGATGTTGGGTCATGATAGATACGTATGCGGTGAGATAAGGTGGGCTTGATACGCGTATTGCTAGTAGGGGAACTACTTGAAGCCACTCGGTGTGATAAGGTGGGTTAAAACGCGGGTAGCTACTTCGGGAAAATGATTTTCAAAATAAAATATATGGCTCCCACGATGATATAAGGAAAGACTGTGATTGTGATTATGATATGAGATTACGAGGTGGTACCTCGGTTATGATTCTTGTTGCTATCCCTCATTTACCTCATTTGTATTTGTCCGCATTCTTTTCTTGATAGCCTTAATATGTGTCGCTTCCTGGTTGCCTTTATTGCCTTAAATTAAGTTGTAGCTTATCTTGTTGTATTTCTTTATCGCCTAAATTTCCTTGTTTCCTTTATTAGACTGTATTATACTTGTTCGACTTCGTTTTCTTATCCTAGTAGGTGTCTTGAACTAGCCTCATCATTACTATATCGAGATAGGCTTTATACTTACTGAGTACCATTGTGGTGTACTTATGCTACTCTTCTGTACATTTCTTAGCAGATCCAAGTACCTCGACCCACGCTAGGTACCAATGAGTAGAGCATTCAGTTTGGAGACTTCAAGGTATACCTGCCCGACATTCGCAGATCTCAAAGTCTCCCTCCGTCCTTCTTTCTACTGCTTACTATTTATTTATACAATGATGTATTAAAGATTTTATAGTTTATTCGTGTAGAGATTTTGACTCAGTCTCACCAGATTTTTGGGAGTTATAGTTAGCGGTATTGTTGAGTTCTATTATGATAGCTTGATTGTTTAAATTTGAAGTTCTATTGTTATTTCCATTATTTCTCCATGCATGTTAGGCTTACCAAGTCTAAGAGACTAGGTGCCATCACGACATCCTACTGTCACACCCCAAACCTGAAGAGGTGTGGCCGGCACCCGATGCCATACTCGGCCTGAGCGTACCACTCTGTAACTGTGAAATGTGGAGGGGTAACCCTCAACTTAGGCCAATGAGGCCATATTCTGAATAATCTGAAAATAATGGCTCTCTCATCTGAGGGGTAAACATTCCCAAAAGCTCATATGCATAATTGTGCATGCCGACGAGGACACCATGAACATCTACAACCAGCGATACCAAACTGAACATGAACACGGGGCTAGCAAGGCCACAATACTAACATACAAAATATGCAGGACTTGTCTAGAAGCCTCTAGAGATAATTGAACTGTATCATGGTCGGGACAGGGCCTCGACCTACACATCAAAGTTATATATATAAAATGGACTCCAAGGTCTAGACTTGGTAACTCCAACGAAGTGGAGCTTACCAACTAAGATGATGTTTGAGTATGTCAATATTAAAGGTCTATCCAGATGTCTATCAAGACCTGCATGCATGAATATGCAATGTCCCCTGCAAAAGGGACGTCATTATGAATAATGCACCGAGTATGTAAGACAATAGAATAACTAAAAGATGAATTGAAGTACTAATATAATAACTGAAAGTAACTGGGAATCAAATATAATATGAAGATATGCTTACCTGTTGATACTAACTCGACTCTCTCAATAAAGTAAGTAAAATAGTTGATTGTCCCTATAAGGCTCGGTATGTGTAACTCATCTGCCGTAGTAAGCTCGCTCATAGGCGCTCGACTATACTAGGCTTTATATCTCGGTAATTTCAGGATCGCTCATAGGTGCTTGGCCACAGTAGGCTCGGTATAAAACTTACCATCTGATTTGAGGTTGCCCAATAGGGTCCTGTCCACTAATTATAGATCTATGGTGGTGAAAATACTATAATACTGCCCAATAGGGGTCTGCCCACCGATTATAGCTCGATGGTAGTGAAAATACTATAATACTGCCCAATAGGGGTCTGTCTACCAATTATAGCTCGATGTTAGTAAAAATACTGTAATACTGTGTGTGTATATATATATATAGACCCTCTTTTCTCTTGACAGGAAGAATTAATACTTTAGTGAATATAAATATCGATAAGGGAGAATACTGTAACTTATGAGACTCGGACAATGTACGTAAATTAAGGAAAATGAACTTATCTTTATGTATCGTTATGAAACACATGTAGTTACGAGATCATGCCAAATGAATGAAAGGTTTATCCTTAACATACCTTAACCTCGTTGAGTCCTTAATAGCTTCCAAGCAGCTCTCAAACAACTCGACTCAGTCAACCATAGCACAAGGAGATTCAAAAGCAGTGTTGAGTAATGGCTAAGTCCGTAATTAAATCTAATAGCTTGTTTATAAAAATTTGGGTAGAATCTTCCTTGTAACAAGGGCCTCCTCCAATACCATATACAAACAACAACAACAACAACAACCAGAGCAATAAAATAAGAACAACATCAACAATAGGGTACAAAATATTTCATTTAGAATCATCAACATATCACGACGAGCGGCAAGCACGGATTGAATCACTTTAGAACCATTCAACCCCATTATCATTCATTCATTAACTTAGTAATATATTATGTATAAAAACCAATACCTTTAAAGGATTACAAACCTTGTGCTCAATTTTAAATTTACATGAAATAGCCCAACACAAGATAATATCATTGTCGACAACTTCCTATTGCTTTATAGCCATTTCCTTTTCTAGTTACCAACTTCCTCAGCAAGATTGACATGCAAACCAGCATAACCATACTTAAAATATTAAAGAAAACTTATTTTCTATAAGCTCCAGCCACTTAGAGTTTATAAGAGCAACTTTAAAGTCAATCAATCAAGAACAACAACGTCTGAAGTTAATCCAAGTATCATCTTGTAATTTATCATCCTAATGAGATAACCAACATACAATAAAGATTAAGAACAATCATTAGGATGCTAAACTCACCTTAGATAGTAGCATAAACTTGAAATTCAAGACAAACACAGCCCATAAGGATCCTCAATGACAACACAACACTATAGGAGTTGTATTCTCTTCTTAAATAAAATTTTGTGTTAAAGTTGGTGTGTAAAAACTTGTATTTTGCCTTGAATATCCAATATATATGAATAAGGGACTGATTATTAGCTTAATCAGAAATTAAAAAACAAAATATGAGGTTACTTACCTTTGAAGAATCCTATAAAACGGTCACAAGATGCAGAACTACGATCTAGCAAGCACCATGGGGTTTGTAGCGTTGGATTTATGTTTTTATCTTAGGTTTTCAGCCTAGAATCATGGAGTAACCCTTGGAGATAAAATAGGAGGGTTTAGTATCCATTTTAGACGAGAAAAATGAGTAAAAAGGACTTAGAATTTTCTTAAATGCAAGCTGGAATTTTACACCTACTTTGTGTGTCCCATGGGAGCTGCTTGCCCAGTCTCACAAAAACGTGAGTATCTTTCCACTCGGATGTCGTATTGACAAAAAATTTAATGCATTAGAAACAATACTCTTAGATATTAAATTTGGTAGGTGGATCATTCCTTAAAACAAGGAAATTGGAGAAAATCTCATCTATTTAGACCTAATTGTCAACATATTTATTAATGTAACTTGTGATGACCTTTGCTAACTTTTGTTCCACAACTCACTTGACTTCAAAAAATAATATACAACTATGATACGACTAAAATAACTCATAGAATAACCTCCGTATCATATTAATCACCCTAGTATCACCCCAAAAGTACATGTTATAATATTCCCAACTGGTCGACTTTTGACGAAACTTAATTTCTTCAATTTGCTTAGCTTCTAGGCCTTCTAGCCCTCTTGGTACTTGGTATGCATGATATTAAGTATTTTTAACCTTCAAGTTAACATAAGTAACATACTTTATGTACTTTCAAAGTTGATCTCATTTTTGGACTGACATTAATTGACTTACGACGTACTCTCACGTATGAAAATATGAGGTGTAACACCTGGGGTGGGAGATTGGGTGCAACCACCCAACCGGTCATTTCAGCTCTAGCGCGTTGTTCAGCAGTTTGAGGCTATGAGCAGCTTCACTACAGGTATTATGACTTGTAAGACTGGTCGGAATTAAATTTCGGGAAGTTCGGAGTTGATTTCGAAAGAGAGTTCTCATTTTGGAAACTGTAAGTTGAAAGAATTGACTAAGATTGGTTTTTCAGTATACGACCTCGGAATCAGGATTTGAAGGTTCCAACATGTTTGTATGATGATTTGGGATTTGGGCGTATGTCCGGATCCGATTTTGGATGACCAGGGAGTGTTTTGGCGCCTATTATGGAAGTTAGCATTTTTTGAAGAATTTCATAAATTTGGTTTGAAGTGCATTTCGATGTTATCGATGTCCTTTTCAGATTCGGAGTCTGGGAATAGCTCCGTATGGTGATTCTGGTATTGGGAGCGCGATCGGAAGTGGATTTGGAGGTCCTTAGGTCATTTTGGAGTCATTTGGCTAAAATTAGAAATTTGAAAGTTTTTGAGAAGTTTGACCGGAAGTGGACTTTTTGATATCGGGGTCAGATTCTGATTCTGAGAGTTAGATTAGGTCCATAATGTCGAATATGACTTATGTACAAAATTTGAGGTCAATCGGACGTGATTTGATAGGTTTCAGCATCGAATGAAGAAGTTTGAAGTTCTAAAGTTCATCAAGTTTTGATTGGGGCATGATTCATGACTTTAGCATTGTTTGATGTGATTCGAAGGCTCGACTAAGTTCGTAATGTGGTTTACGATGTGTTCGTATAATAGGTTGAGGCCCTAAGGTCCCCGAGTGGATTCCGGGTGGTAAACGAAACAAACTTGGACTTGGAGGAAGGGCTGTAGCAGCTGAGCTTCTGGTGTAACCGCACCTGCAAGGTTTTTGTCGCAGGTGCTGTGCCACAGAAGCGGCCACGAAGGTTACAGGTGCGATCTAGAATAGGAGAACTGGGACCGCAGATGTGGTCATCCCGCCAGAAAGAGCGGGACTGCACCTGCGGAAGGAAGGACGCAGATGCGGAAGTTGAGGGGCCGGAGAAAGACCGCAAAAGCAGATTATGGGTCGCGCCTGCGGAACCGCAGAAGCGGTTAAGTGACCACAGGTGCGGAAATGCTGGAGGCAGTGAGGTTCTTTAATTCGGGGGTTTGACTCATTTCAACCCCATTTCTTCCATGGGAGCCGATTTTGGTGCAACTTTGAGGTGCCATTTTCACCACCAAGCTTGAGGTAAGTGGTTTGTGCTAGTTTGAGTTAAATACATCGACTATGTATATGTTTTAACATAGAAATTAGTAGAAAGTTGGGATTTTTAGGAAAACCTAGAAATTGGTATTCTTGGATTTTGACCACAATTTTGGTCATGAAATTTAGAGTAAATCATGTATTTGAGTTCGTGAGGTTATGGGTAAAGTTTATCTTCAAAAAATTTTAAAATTCGGGCACGTGGGCCTGAGGGCAAATTTGTCAACTTTTCAATGTAGAGTTGGAAATTTATATAAATTGAATTGTTATAAGTATTAGGGTATATTTTCCTTGGTTTTCCCATTATTTGGCTAGTTTTGGGAGCGTTGGCATCGACTTGAGTCATAAGAACGATGTGGTATACCGGTTATGTAGCTTCGGAGCGAGGTAAGTCTCTTTTCTAACCTTGTAAGAGTGAATTAACCCCATAGGTGAAATAAGTAAATATGTTCTTCTATTTTTGGGGGCTACGTACATATGAGGTGACGAGAGTCTGTGCATAGCTATTATTATGCTTATGTCTGGGTAGCCTAGGACCCAAAAGCATGCTATACTTGCGATAATTGTAACCTTATTGTCAATTTAAAAGGCTTAATCATATCGATTGTCAATTTAAAAGGCTTAACCTTATGTAACCTTTTAAATACATTTCTAGAAGGCTAAACATCATTTCCTTGATTTTCAAAAGAGAAATTTCCCTTTTCCTTGGATAATTGTCCCTTGATGAGTTCTTGATTGACTGTTTGAATATGTTTATCTTTTGTGGAATGGGCCGAACTCCTCAGTATATTAAATAGATGTATATGTGGTTCGCTCCATTCGACTGTCTGGCAGTGCACAGTTTAGATATTGTTGGATCGAGCCATACGACCTCGGCATGATTTGCGCTTGCTTGTTTTGCTTGCCTTGACATTTGTAAATGATGATATTGCCTCTCTGGCCTGAGATAAATTGATAGAATAATGAAATATAAATCTTTAGAAATCTATTATTTTTTTAAAGGAATTTTTTACCTGCTTCGGGATTCATTAGTTTACCTTTGCCTTGTAAAACCTATGATTTTTCACATTATTAATATATTTACCATTGGACCACTAGTAAGTGTCGAAGTCGAGCTCTCGTTGCTACTTCTTCGAGGTTAGATGTGATACTTACTGGGTACGCGTTGTTTTTATACTCATACTACGCTTGCTGTGAATTTTTGTTGCACAGGTGCGGGTATATCTAGCCGCCTCGTTGGGCGCTGCGGCATGTCTGATTCGGAGACTTAGGTGAGCTGCATCTCTCGAGACCACACGCAGCCAGCAGAGTCTCCTTCAGAGTATTGTAGTGTAATTTCCTTTCTGTTCAATTGTATTCCGTATAGTTATTGTATTACATCTTGTTTTTCCTAGAATATGCTCATGCACTTGTGAAACAGGGTTCTGGGATGATTTTGGGATTATTCAATAGATAAATTTTGTAAAGACATCATTATTTATTCAGTGAAGTTATTACTGATTGTTTAATGTTTATAAGAAATGATTTCAAAAATAGTAAAATGAGAATTTACTAGTTATATGGTGTTGGCTTGCAAGACAATGGTTTCCGGCGCCATTACGAACCTTAGTGGATTTTGGGTCGTGACAACATGAAATCAGAGCTGTAAATTCCCTTAGGTCTCACGAGTCATGAGCGAGTCTAGTAGTGTCACGACCCCAAATCCTAAGCCGGCTCTGATGGCGCCTATCATGGAAGTAGGCTTGCCAACCATTACAGACTATCATAATATTTCATAATTTCCAAAAATTAGCAGATTTTAAAATAGCAAAATGAGATGAACAATTTATACACTTCCCCAAAACCTGGAGTCAACTGTCATGAGCATCTAGAACTGTAAATACAATGTACAACAAGGTGACTTGCTACTACAAAGCCTAGAGTACAAAAGACAAAAACTATGAACTGAGGATAAGAAAGGAGGTGAGCTGGGGACGCTGAGCAGCTACCTCGATCCTCGAACAACTCCAAGCACATCCGGAAATCAACTAGTGAGATGGTCTGGTACCTGGATATGCAGACAGAGGTGGAGGGAGTAACGTGAGTATGCCAACTCAGTAAGTAATCAAAGTAACTAAAAACTTGAGTGTAGTGACGAGCATTTATAAAACATGTAAATCCATGTAATGAGTAACAGTGGAAGAAATAAATCAAGTCGGGAATCTACCTTCCGAATATTTCATAAAACTCCAGTTTCCATTAAAAATCTCATATAAAAACATTTATCCACTATTTATCATCAGAGGCTCAGTGTAAAGAAGAGTGAAAACAGCATTTTCATAAATTATATGCCCCTCGGGCACAATATCACTCACAAATAAAGCCTCTCGGGCAAGTCTCTCAGTCACTCGTGACTCCACTATCAGTATCTCATGCTCACACTAAACACTCGTACTCAGGAAATACCAGGAATACCCACAACTACTGCGGCGGGCAGCCCCATCCAACACATATATATATACATCTATACTGATGCAGCGTGCAGCCCGATCCTTATAACATACGCTACGGCGTGCAAACCGATCCATATAATAGTCAACTACGCCCACTAGGGGTGTACAGACTTCGGAGGGGCTCCTACAGCCCAAGTGCTATATTTGTTGCAGCGTGTAGCCCGACCCAATATGTATATTGCTGCGGCGTGCAACCCAATCCATATATAACATATATTGTTGCGGCGTGCAGCCCGTCTCATATATAACATATATTGCTGCGGCGTGCAGCCCGTCCCATATATATAATTTATATTGATGCGGCGTGTAGCCCGATCCATATGTAATATATAGTATATATATTGCTGCAGTGTGTAGCTCGTCCCATAACTATCCTCACATACTCGATGCTCAGCCTAACACATATATATTGTTGCGACGTGCAGCCCGATCCATAACTATCCTCACATACTCGGCTCTCGGCCTGACTTAGGCATCCTCACAAGCCACTTGGGCAATTCATCTCAACTCACGGGACTCAGCCCAAAATACTTCTTAGAGTTTTCAAAGTAGTGTGATAACAGTGAAAATAACAACAAGTAGGAAACATGACTGAGTTCACAATTGTTCTATCGGGGTAGTGTGAGAATAGTGTAAAAGTACCTCTGAGGGTCTAAACAGGTCGGCACGAGGCCCCAAACATGGCTCACAGCCCATAAACAAGTATAAATTTCTAAAATACAGGATATCACAAGGTTTCAAATCGAATACGCGGCTTAATAGTCGCTGCGGGACGGACCAGGTCACAATCCCTATCGGTGCACGCCCCCACGCTCGTCACCAAGCATGTGTGTCACCTCATTTACCAAAACAATATCGAATACCGAGGTTTCATACCGTCAGGTTTAAAATTACAATCGTTACTTACCTCAAAACAGCCCAAAAGCTACTCCGTGATGCTCTTGCCCCTCGAATTGGCTCCCAAAAGCTCTGAATCTAACAAAAACCAGATTAACGTCATCAATATACGCTAAAGGAACAAAACCCAATCGAAAACTATCAATTTAGACACAATTCTCAAAATTCGGCCAAACCCGAGCCCCAGGCCCACATCTCAGAATTCTATAAAATTTACATCACAAGAATCCTCATCCTCCCATGATTCTATACATACCAAGAACTCCAAAGTTGGGCCCCAATTTCCCACTCAATTTATCAAAAGAAATTTCCAATTCCATGAACCTAACCTCCCCAAATTTTGGGTTTAAATCCAACAATTTTTCGGTTTAATTACTTAGAAAGCGACATAGAATGTTATGAACTTGAAAATATTACCTCCAAGTGATTCCCTTCGATTTCCTCTTCAAACCCTCTCAAAGAGCTCCAAACCCGTTCAATAATGGAGGAAAAATAGACTCAATTCGCAAAGATGGCCTTTTAAAACATTCTGCCCAGCACTAATATTTCCTTCAGTGCGATCGCGGCTCCAGGCACACGATCACGATGCACACTACAGACCACTCTACGCGTTCGCATACCAACACACGCGTTCGCATAGCTCAAAAATCCATCCCACACACGTGCCTCAGAACACCTTATGCGATCACAAAAAAGGGCCACGCGACCGCAATACTTCAGATGCTCAACCTATGCGATCACAAACCTTATTACGCCATCGCATAGAACAAACCTGCCTACCTCAAACGTTACTCAACGCTATTGCAAATGAACTCACGCGATCACATTGAAGAAACCCCTACTGCTCAAACACCAGAAAAACAACAGACTCCTTAAGACCAAAAATGCCCGTTTGAGCATCCGAAATACACCCAAGGCCCCCGGGGCCTCAACCAAACCTACCAACATACCCCATAACATCATTCAAACTTAGTCGAGCCTTCGAAACACCAAAAAAAACGCAAAAATACAAAAATCACATCAAATTCAAGCCTATGAACTTTGAAACTTCTAAATTTTGCCAATGATGCCGAAACCAACCAAAACACATCCGATTGAACTGAAAATTTGCACACATATCTAAAATGACATTACAAAACTTCTCCAACTGTCGGAATTCCATTCCGACCCCGATAGCCTATTTTCCCCTGCCGACCAGAAATCGCCAAAAACTAACTTTCGCCAATTCAAGCCTAATTCTACACCGGACATAAAAACATCATTCTGAACACACCCCTAAGTCCCAAATATCCTAACGAAGCTATCTGATCCATAAAATCCACATTCCGAGGTTGTTTACCAATAAGCCAACACTCAGTTGAATTTTTCAACTATTAAGCTAATTTAAGAGACTAAGTGTCTCTGTTCTCACCATGACCACTCTGAACCCGAACCAACCGACACAGCACAACATAAATAGGCTATGAAACATAAGATAAAGCATAAACGGGGGGCACAAGGCTAATCTCACGGAACGACCAGCTGTGTCGTTACATCCTCCCCCTCTTAAACAAATGTTCGTCCTTGAACGGGTCTAGAAACATACCTGGAGTCTCGAATAAGCGAGGGTATCTTCTCCGCATCTCCCGCATGGTTTCCCAGGTGGCATTTTCCACCAGCTATCCTCTCCACTGAACCTTTATTGAAGTTATATCCTTAGAACTCAGCTTCCTGACCTGACGACCAAAAATAGCCACCGACTCTACCTCATATGACATATCACCCTCGAGTTGAACCGTGCTAAAGTCCAAAACATGAGACGGGTCACCAACATGCTTCCGGAGCATCGAAACATGGAACACCGGATGAATACTCGATAAGCTGGGAGGCATGCAAGTCTATAAGCCACCTCCCCAATCCTCTGAAGCACCTGAAAAGGCCCAATAAACCGGGGACTTAGCTTTTCCCTCTCCCCAAACCTCATAACACCCTTCATGGGTGACACCTTCAGTAGTACCTTCTCCCCAACCATGAAAGACACATCTAGGACCTTCCGGTCCGCATAACTCTTCTGCCTAGACTGCGCTTTAGGAAGCAGCTCCTAAATCAACTTTACCTTACCCAACGCATCTTGAACCAAGTCTGTGCCCAATAGCCTAGCATCGCCCGGCTCGAACCAACCAACCAGAGATCTGCACCTCCTACCATATAAAGCCTCATACGGAGCCATCTGGATACTCGACTGATAACTATTATTATATGCAAACTCCGCTAGTGGTAGAAACAGGTCCCATGAACCCCCAAAATCAATGACACAGGCACGCAACATATCCTCCAAAATCTGAATAGTAAGCTCCGACAGCCCGTCGGTCTGAGGATGAAACGTTGTGCTCAACTACACCTGAGTACCCAACTCTCTCTGTACGGCTCTCCAAAACTGAGATGTGAACTGAGTACCTCTGTCATAAATGATAGAAACTGGAACCCCATGCAATCGGACAATCTCCCTGATATGAATCTTAGCTAACCGCTCCGAAGAATAAGTAGTACCAACAGGAATGAAGTGCGCTGACTGGGTTAGCCAATCCACAATAACCCATATAGCATCAAACCTCCTTGAAGTCCATAGGAGCCTAACTACGAAGTCCATGGTGATTCGCTCCCACTTCCACCTCGGAATAGCTAATCTCTGAAGCAATCCACCTGGTCTCTGGTGCTCATACTTGACCTGCTGACACTTGAGACACCGAGCCACAAACTCGACAATATCTCTCTTCATCCGCCTCCACCAATAATGTTGTCTCAAATCCTGATACATCTTTGCGGTACCCAGATGGATGGAATACCGCGAACTATGGGCCTCAGCTAGAATAAAATCTCGAAGTCCATCCACATTGGGCACGTAAATCTGGCCATGCATCCTCATGACCCCATCATCACCAATGGCCGCATCCCTGGCATCACCACGATGGACCCTGTCCTGAAAAACGAGCAAGTGTGGATTATCATACTGGCGTGCTCTAATCTGATCATAAAGAGAAGACCTGGAGGCTACACAAGCCAATTCTCGTTGTAAAGACCCGTAAAATTTCAAGTCTAAAAACAATGCCCGAATGGGTCTCCATGTGTTATAACAATTCTTAAAACTGATCCTTCTGGAGTAAAAAGTACCCTGGGACTTAAAGGATAAAAGTTTCCAGAATTTCGCAGATCTGCGGAACACTATGCGATTGCATAACAGGTATGTGGACCGCATACCTGGGCAGTCCAATTCCCATTTATGCGACAGGAATGCGGACCACATAGCAAGAATGTGATCGCATTCCTGACACAATTTCCTACTTCGGGGCTTTTGATTTCTAATTTTTATACCCGACCCCAGTTTAATAAAACACTTACCCCCTTTCATTTTAACGGGTATATGAACAAAATAGAGAGAAGGGAGAGTGAGTTTAGTGAGAGAAAGTCTTCTTCTTCATCAATTGGTCCATCACCTCTACTCAGGCCCGGAAATTATCGAGTAATCTTCATCTTCTTCACCATAAGAGGTAAGTACCCACCCCATTTCCATTTAATTCTCAGGTTTTGGTTAAAAATGGAGCACACATGAATTGGTTCTTGAAGATAAAAGCTAAGACTTGCATGCATGTTCATGATTTGTCCTAATCTAGCAAAGGGGTGTAAGTTAGAGTAACCTTCCACTAAAAAGGGGATTAATTAATCAAAGGGATAACATAGTGTTTGATAAAATGCACAAATGATTTCATGATTTGTAATTCTAAGTCTAAACATGGCATCTTATAAATTAGATTGGAGGCGCAAGAAGATTCGGTGGGTTGAGAATAGCTATTAAAAGGGAATTTCGACTCGAGGTATGTATGGCTAACTTTAATCTTCGTAGAGTTAAATTGTTGGTGTCCGAGCATTCGGTATGAGTTTCTGGCTTATGCATATGTGAATCGATTGTTCTAATGTGTTGAGGCGCTGTTCTCTGATTATCCTAATTGATTACCATGCTATATGATATTATGAAAAGGTGATTCTTTGTGCTTATTCTATCATGTGCAAAGCTCGTTAAATGTTGAATACATCGGTATGAGAGGATATGCTGCGAAACAAAAGAAATGATAACGAATCAAATTGTTGAATGTATCTAAGTGTTAAATGTTTTGTAGCAAGTAATGGAAAGTAAATGTGGATTTATCTAATTGAACTATATGTTGATGGTATACCGTATATGACTCACTGTTTGGTAAAGATTACTGTGGCCTTGATTTCACATGGTTATTTGGTTGTTACGAATGCATATTCTTGATGATGAATATCCTTGTGATTGAATTGATTGGTTGATGTTGCTATCAAATATGATTGTAAGGTGGGATCGGGTTGCACGCTACAACAGAAGAAATAAGGTTGATGTTGAGAAGAAATAAGGGTGGAATATGAATTGTATGGTGGGATCGGGTTGCGCGCCGTAACAGAAGAAATAAGGGTGGAATGTGAGTTGTTCAGTGGGATCGGGTTGCACGCCGCAATAGGAGAAAGATTGAAATAAGAAATTGTGAAACTCTCATTTGTGTTTTCTGTATCTCTGTGAAGTATTTGTTTAGTTTCTTTGACTGCCTCATATTTGTGTATTGTTTGATTTTACTTAGAGTAAAGCTTGTTCATACATACTAGTACTATTCCATGGTACTAATGTCCCTTTTGCCGGGGGCGCTACATCTTTTATATGGATGTAGGTGGTTCTATAGCAGGTAGCTCAGTCCGCTGATAGTGGTTCCTTCCTTTCATCTCCTCAGCAGCTCTAATCAGCCTCACTTCCTTTCGGGGTCGTGCGTAGTCTATACCATCTTCTTTTGTATATTTTGTTCTGTTAAGGTATAGTCGGGGCCTTGTTGTCGGCAACTTTATATACTCTTCTCCGTATCTTTAGAGGCTCTGTAGACATTATGTGGGTTGTATATATGTATTTGGGGTAGTTGTCGTACTCTTTTGTAATCACGATCCCGTATCGGGAGTGTTGTATTTTAGAATGTATGTTTTGGGAAGATTAAATGTTGAAAATGTTAAAAGAGGAAATTTGACTTATATTGTAAATGCATGCTTTGATTCTATTTTGTTGTTTCACTTATGAATGTACTTATAAACACGGGGAAATGCGCTGGGTACGAAAGGCAATCCAGGTCCTCTTGACCGGGTTCATCTGGTTAGGCGCCAGTCTCGTCCCTCAGTTTTTGGGCGTGACAAACTTGGTATCAGAGCCTCAAGTTTTAAAAGTGTCCTAGGATGTCTCAGAGTCGTGTCTAGTAGATCCCTTCTTATCGGTGTGTTGTCGACCACATCTATAATTAGGGGGCTGCCTGGACATTTAGGAAAGTACCTTTTTATTGCTATTCTATATCGTGCGATGTGGTGAAAGGTGAGGTTGTCTACCTCTAACTCGTGCATTGTTCCAATTTTCTGTAACTGGCACCCAAGAAGATAGATCGACTCGGCCTAGAGGCCAATGCCACCCGAGGAGTGGTCATAAATTCTCCAGCTGATGGTGCGGGTGCGAATGATTCCCCGGCCACAAATCAGTTTGACTCCTCCACTCCAGGCCAGACTATTCCTATTCCTATTCCTACTCCAGCGGAGGGTGCTGAAATCCCTCCCGCTGATATTCCTGACCCACCTCCAGCTCCAGCTTCCGGTCCTGGTATTTCTGATAGGGACCTCAGGGGAACTATCCAGATGTTGACCCAGTTAGTGGCCTCTCAGACCCAAAGATCAAATGCTGCCCCTACATCCTCTAGCGAGCCAGGGGATTCTTCAGGTTCCAGAGTCAACCAGTTTCTGCAGTTAGCCCCTCCAGAGTTCACAGGCACCAACCCAGAGGCTGATCCTCACGAGTTCATTGATGAGATGTACAAGACCCTCTGAGTTATGAAGGCTAGTGAGACAGAGGGGGTTGAGTTGGCTTCCTATCATCTGAAGGGAGCGGCATATTCGTGGTTTGAGATGTGGGAGAGTTCCCGTGGAGAGAGGAGCCCTCCGACGAGGTGGGATGAGTTTGTAGATGCCTTTATGGGTCATTTCTTGCCTGCCAAGATTATGGCAG
Source organism: Nicotiana paniculata (assembly GCA_005239505.1). Taxonomy (NCBI): domain Eukaryota; kingdom Viridiplantae; phylum Streptophyta; class Magnoliopsida; order Solanales; family Solanaceae; genus Nicotiana; species Nicotiana paniculata. The sequence goes on along the minus strand of ML328273.1, from coordinate 21,351 downwards.
CCCGTGCTACAGAGTTTGAGGTCCTTAAGCAGGGCAACATGAGTGTGTGGGAGTATCATATGGAGTTCGTGCGCTTGTCCAAATATGTTGTTCACATGGTGTATACTATGGAGGCTAGAGTTCGTCGGTTTGTTCAGGGCCTTGGTCCCTTGGTTATTAATAAAGCTGTTACAGCTGTTCTGCATTCAGATATGAACTACGGGAAGATTGTGGGATTTTCCCAGGCTACGGAGGCTAGGAAATTAAAGATAAGAATGGAGAGGGAGAGTAGTAGTAGCGCCCGGTCAACGTGCAACCCTGGGAGTTCAGTTGGAGGAGGGAGATTAGCCCTTGGGAGAGGGTCATCAGGGCCATCTCAGTCCTATGCTCAGTCCTCAGCCAGTGCGCCGCCATCAGGGCACATTTATCAGTAGGGAGATCGTGTTGGACCAGGTTCAGACAGCAGGAGGTTCCATCAGTCGGGTCGTTTAGGTGGGAGGTTCCAGCGAGGGCCCCATGCCCTAAGTGTGGGAGGTTTCATTCTAAGACCTGTTACTTGGACATACCGGTACGCTATAGGTGTGGAGTGAGAGGCCATGTTCAGCGAGACTGTCGTGCACCCAATCAGGGCATGGGTAGGGGAATTGTTCTACAATCCAGTTCTTCAGCCGCTACATCTTCAACATGCCCTCTAGCCTGCGGCCCTCCAGCGCCAGTAGGGCGCGGTGCAGTTAGGATTGGAGCATGGGGTCAAGGGGGACCTAGTCGGTTCTATGCTTTGAGTGGTCGCCAGAGTGCGGAGGCTTCTCCAGATGTTGTCATTGGTATTCTGAATGTTCAGTCACATGATGTTTATGCTCTTATTGATCCCGGGTCTTCTTTGTCATATGTTACTCCATTTATTGCTTCATGTTTTGGGATAGAACCCGAATATCTTCACGAGTCGTTCTCTGTGTCGACTCCGGTTAGTGATTCTATTACGGTCGTGTGAGTCTATAGGAATTATGTTGGACGGTGCGTGGTCGGGATACCACGGCCGATCTTATTGAGTTAGAAATGGTAGATTTTGATGTAATTATGTGGATGGATTGGCTCTATTCGTGCTTTGCTAAACTCGACTGCCAAACCAAAATTATGAGGCTCGAGTTTCCTAATGAACCAGTTATCGAGTGGGAGGGAAATAATGTTGTGCCAAGAGGTAGGTTTATTTCCTACCTTAAGGCCTCAAAGATGATCATAAAAGGGTGCATCTACCATTTGTTCCGGGTTGCGGACACCACTTCGGAGGTGCCTGCTCCTGAATCTGTGCCTGTTGTGAATGAATTTCTTGAAGTATTTCCGGACAAGCTTCCTGGGATTCCACTAGATAGAGAGATCAATTTCGGAATTGATGTATTTCCAAATACGCAGCCAATATCTATTCCACCCCACAGAATGGCGCCAACAAAATTTAGAGAGTTAAAAGAACAACTGAAAGATCTATTAGAAAAGGGTTTCATTCGGCCAAGTTTGTCGCCTTGGGGGGCACCGATTCTTTTTGTCAAAAAGAAAGACAGATCGCTTCAGATGTGTATTGATTATCGGCAACTCAACAAGGTCACCATAAAAAAATAATACCCATTTCCTCGGATAGATGATTTGTTCGACCAGTTGCAAGGTGCTAAGTTCTTCTCAAAGATTGATTTGCGGTCCGGGTATCACCAGTTAAAGATCAGGGAGCAGGATATTCCTAAGACTGCCTACAGACTCGATATAGGCACTTTGAATTTCTAGTAATGTCTTTTAGGCTAATTAACGCCCCAGCAGCTTTTATGGATCTTATGAATCGGGTTTTCATACCGTTTCTTGACTCCTTTGTGATTGTCTTCATTGACGATATCCTTGTTTATTCGCGAAGTCAAGAAGATCATGCTAATCACCTCAGGGAAGTTCTCTAGACTCTTCATCAGCACCAGTTGTATGCAAAGTTTTCAAAATGTGAGTTTTGGCTAGAACCAGTCACATTTATGGCCATGTTGTTTCCAGGGAAGGGATTCGGGTTGATCCCCAAAAGATTGCAACGGTAAAGGATTGGCCTAGAACAATGACCCCGACAGAGATTCGCAGTTTCTTGGGTTTGGCTGGATATTATCGGAGGTTCGTGGAGGGATTCTCTACCCTCGCCTCCCCATTGACTAAACTGACGTAGAAAGCGGTTGAGTTTCAGTGGTCCGATGCTTGCGAAAAGAGTTTTCAAGAATTGAAATCAACATTGACCTCGGCGCCAGTGTTGACCTTGCCAGAATGTTCAGAAGGGTTTGTGGTGTATTCTGATGCTTCAAGGTTTGGTTTGGGTGTGTGTATTGATGCAATGTGGTAAGGAATAGCATATTCTTCTAGGCAGCTAAAGAATCACGAGAAGAATTACCCGACGCATGATTTGGAGCTCGCGGCAGTTGTGTTTGCATTGAAGATCTAGCGGCATTATCTTTATGGGGTCCATGTGGATGTATTCACAAACCACAAGAGTCTTCAGTATTTATTCAAACAGAAGGAGTTGACCTTAAGGCAACGGAGGTGGTTAGAATTGTTCAAGGATTATGATATGAATATTTGTACCATCCAGGAAAGGATAATGTGGTAGCCGACGCTCTTAGTCGGAAATCCATCGGTAGCTTGGCTCATTTGGAAGCAGGTCAGAGGCCTTTGGCTCAGAAGTTTTATCAGTTGGCCAGTCTAGGGGTATGTCTTTCGACCCTGGATAAAGGGAATGTCGTGATGCGTAATGGAGCGGAGTCTTTGCTTGTAGAGGAAGTCAAGGGAAAGCAATTCAAGGATCCAGCTTTGGTACAGTTAAGAGAAGCAATTCTGAATCACAAGACTACAGCATTTTCACTCGGCAATGATGACGGTGTTTTGCGGTGCCAAGGGAAGCTATGTGTTTCGGATGTGGATGATCTTTGGGAGAGAGTTATGGCAGAGGCTCACAATTACAGGTATTCCGTACACCCAGGTTCTACGAAGATATATCACAATCTCAAGGAAATTTATTGGTGGAATGGTATGAAGAGGGGATTGGCGGACTTACTGGCTAGGTGTCCAAATTTTCAGCAAGTGAAGGCCGAGCATCAGAGGCCCGGTGGGTTGGCACAGCTTAGGGAAATACCGAAATAGAAATGGGAAATGATCAATATGGACTTTGTGGTGGGGTTACCTCGCACTCCGCATAGGTTCGACTCATTTTGGGTAATAGTGGATCGGCTCATGAAGTCGGTGCATTTCTTGCCACTCAAGTCCACCGATACTGTAGAACAGTACACTTAGTTGTATATCAAAGAAATAGTCAGGCTCCATGGCACTCCAGTATCTATTATCTCGGATCGAGGGGCCCAGTTCACGGCTAACTTTAGGAAGAAATTTCAGCAAGGTTTGGGTACGCAGGTAGTCTCAGCACAGCTTTCCACCCGCAAACGGATGGTCAGGCAGAGCAGACCATTCAGACGCTTGAATATATGAGACGGGCTTGTGTATTATATTTCAAGGGTAGCTGGGATGATCACTTGCCGCTTATAGAATTTGCTTATAATAACAGTTTCCATGCTAGTATTCAGATGGCCCTATTTGAGGCATTGTACAGAAGGAGGTGTAGGTCTCCGATTGTATGGTTCGAAGTTGGTGAGGCGGAACTGCTAGGACCGGATCTTGTGCACCAAGCTATGGAAAAAGTTAGATTCATTAAAAAGAGGATGAAGATTGCTCAGAGTCGTCAAAAATCCTATGCGGACGTTCGTCGAAGAGATTTGGAGTTTCAAGTAGATGATTGGGTATTCTTGAAGGTGTCTCCCATGAAAGGAGTGATGCGGTTTAGGAACAAAGGGAAATTGAGCCCAAGGTATGTCGGGCCATATAGGATTGCTCAAAGGATAGGGCAGGTGGCGTATAGGCTGGAATTGCCCCTTGAGATGTCATTAGTGCACCCGGTGTTTCATGTGTCCATGCTGAAGAAGGTAGTTGGAGATCCATCTGTCATCGTGTCGGTTGAGACCATTGAAATTAATGAAAAGTTGTCATATGAAGAGGTTCCGGTTGCTATTCTTGATAGGCAAGTTCATAGGTTGAGAAACAAAGAGGTCGCTTCGGTCAAAGTATTATGGCGGAGTCAACAAGTCGAAGAAGACACGTGGGAAGCGGAAAAGGAAATGAAAGAGAAATATCCCCACTTGTTTGAATAAGTCTGGTAGTGGTTTTGAAAGTTGTCATCTCTAAGCAATTACATTGGTGTCAAATTTTGTGCAAGAACACTCCACTCCCCTAATTACCCTACCATTGTCACTTCTCAAACTTTGTGCCATAAATGTATATGTTGTTTTGATTAGTTGGATCATGTGAAACTCCATGAAATAGCTGAATTATGTGCAACTCATTGTAATAGTTGAATTATGTGCAAATTTGTGGAGTTAACTGAACTATGTGTGGCTTGTGGAAGTAATTGAATTATATGCAACTTCTTGAAATGACCGGATTATGTGCAAGTTGATAGAGTAACTGAAATGTGTGGAATTAGTTAAAATGTGTTTCTGGAGCTCTCTGACAGGTAGATAGGTCTAATTACAAAGAAAACTCTGGAAAAAATTTTAGGAAATATCGAAGTTAGTAAAAATTTGGGGGTTGGCATGTTTTGTGTTCTCTTAACTAAGTGATTCCCCGATCCTCATTCGAGGACGAATGATTCTAAGTGGGGGAGGATGTAATGACCCGTAAAATTTCAAGTCTAAAAATAATTCCCGAATGGGTCGCCATGTGGTTATAACTGTAGAAATTCTTAAAACGGACCCTTGTGGAGTAAAAAGCACCCCGAGACTTAAAAGATAAAATTTTCCAGAATTGCGCAGATCTGTGGCGCACTATGCGATCGCATAACAGTTATGCGGACCGCATAGTGGTCGCATACCTGGGCAGTCTGGTTCCCATTTATGCGACAGGAATGCGGACCGCATAGCAGGAATGCGATGGCATTCCTAACCGCATTTCCTGCTTCGGGGCTTTTAATTTCTAATTTTTATACCCGACCCCAGCTTAATAAAACACTTACCCCCTTTCATTTTAACGGGTATCTGAACAAAATAGAGAGAAGGGAGAGTGAGTTTAGTGAGAGAAAGTCTTCTTCTTCATCAAATTGGTCCACCATCTCTACTCAGGCCCGGAAATTATCGAGTAATCTTCATCTTCTTCACCATAAGAGGTAAGTATCCACCCCATTTCCATTCAGTTCTCAGGTTTTGGTTAAAAATGGAACACACATGAATTGGTTCTTGAAGATAAAATCTAAGACTTGCATACATGTTTATGATTTGTCCTAATCTAGCAAAGGGGTGTAAGTTAGAGTAACCTTCCACTAAAAAGGGGATTAATTAATCAAAGGGATCACATAGTGTTTGATAAAATGCCCAAATAAGTTCATGATTTGTAATTCTAAGTCTAAACATTGCATCTTGTAAATTAGATTGGAGGCGATAGAAGGTTCGGTGGGTTGAGAATAGATATTAAAGGGGAATTTCGACTCGAGGTATGTATGACTAACTTTAATCTTCGTAGAGTTAAATTGTGGGTGTCCGAGCATTCGGTATGAGTTTTTGGCTTATGCATATGTGAATCGATTGTTCTAATGTGTTGAGGCGTAAGATTTTGTTCTCTGATTGTCCTAGTTGATTACCATGCCACCATGCTATATGAGATTGTGAAAAGGTGATTCTTTGTGCTTATTCTATCATGTGCAAAGCTCGTTAAATGTTGAATACATCGGTATGAGAGGATGTGCTGCAAAATTAAAGAAATGATAACGAATCAAATTGTTGAATGTATCTAAGCGCTAAATGTTGTGTAGAAAGTAATGGAAAGGAAATGTGGATTTATCTAATTGAACTATATGTTGATGGTATGTCGTATATGACTCACTATTTGGTAAAGATTACTGTGGCCTTGATTTCACATGGTTATTTGGTTGTTACGAATGTATATTCTTGATGATGAAAATCCTTGTGATTGAATTGATTGATTGATGTTGCTACCAAATATGATTTTAAGGTGGGATCGGGTTTCGCGCTGCAATAGAAGAAATAAGGTTGATGTTGAGAAGAAATAAGAGTGGAATGTGAATTGTACGGTGGGATCGGGTTGCACGCCGCAATAGAAGAAATAAGGGTGGAATGTGAATTGTACGATGGGATCGGGTTGCATGCCGCAACAGAAGAAATAAGGGTGGAATGTGAGTTGTCCTGTGGGATCGGGTTGCGCGCCGCAACAGGAGAACGACTGAAATAAGAAACTGTGAAACTCTCATTTGTGTTTTCTGTATCTTTGTGCAGTATTTGTTTGGTTTCTTTGACTGCCTCCTATCTGTGTATTGTTTTATTTTACTTAGAGTAAAGCTTGTTCATACATACTAGTACTATTCCATGGTACTAACGTCCCTGTTGCCGGGGGCGCTACATATTTTATATGGATGTAGGTGGTTCTATAGCAGGTAGCTCGGTCCGTCGATAGTGGTACCTTCCTTTCATCTCCTCAGCAGTTCTGGTGATCCCCCACTTCCTTTCGGGGTCGTATGTAGTCTATGCCATCTTCTTTTTTATATTTTGTTCTGTTAAGCTATAGTCGGGGCCTTGTTTCCGGCAAGTTTTTACAGTCTTTACCGTATCTTTAGAGGCTCCGTAGAAATTATGTGGGCTGTATATATGTATTTGGGGTAGTTGTCGTACTCGTTTGTAATCACGATCCCGTATCGGAAGTGTTGTATTTTAGAATGTATGTTTTGGGAAGATTAAATGTTGAAAATGTTGAAAATGTTAAAAGAGGAAATTTGACTTATGTTGTAAACGCATGCTTTGATTCTATTTTGTTGTTTCACTTATGAATGTACATTATGAACACGGGGAAATGCGTTGGGTAGGAAAGGCAATCCAGGTCCGCTTGACCGGTTCATCTGGTTAGGCGTCGGTCTCATCCCTCGGTTTTGTGGCGTGACACCTGCGGGGGCTCTGATAGATCCAATCTCACCAACTGACCCGCTAAAGCCTGAACATCAAGTGCTAATGGTCGCTCTACTACTGGAAGGTAGGCTAGACTCCCCAAACTCTCCGCTCTGTGACTCAGGGCATCGGCCACTACATTGGCCTTCCCCGGATGATATAAAATAGTGAGGTCATAATCCTTGAGAAGCTCCAACCACCTCCTTTGACGCAAATTCAGATCCTTCTGCTTAAGCAGATGCTGCAAACTACGGTGATCAATGAAAATCTCACAATGCACTCCATATAAATAATGACGCCAAATCTTCAAGGCATGGACAATAGCTGCTAGCTCAGGATCATGCACTGGATAATTCTTCTCGTGCACCTTCAATTATCTGGACGCGTAGGCAATCACCCTACCGTTCTGCATCAAAACCGTTCCAAGGCCAACTCTCGAGGCATCACAGTAAACTGTATAGGAACCTGAACCCGTAGGAAAAACCAACACCGGAGCTGTAATAGATGCTGCAATAGATGAAAATCCCTCTACGAATCGGCGATAGTATTCTGCCAAACCAATGAAACTGCGAATCTCGGTAGCTGATGACGGCCTAGGCCAGCTCTGCACCGCCTCTACCTTCTTTGGATCAACCTGAATACCCTCGTTGGACACCACGTGCCCCAAGAACGCTACTGAATCAATCAAGAACTCACACTTCAAAAATTTTGCATACAATCTCTTCTCTCTCAAGGTCTGAAGCACAACTCTCAAATGCTGCTCATGATCCTCCCAAGATTGGGAATACACCAACATATCGTCAATAAACACGGTGACGAAAGAATCCAGCTAAAGCCGGAATACACTATGCATCAAGTGCATAAAGACTGTCGGGGCATTGGTCAGCCCGAATGACATAACCAAAAATTCATAATGACCATATCTAGTCCTAAAAGCAGTCTTCGGGACGTCTGGCCCCTGAATCTTCAACTAATGACAGCCGGAGCGCAAGTCAATCTTGGAAAATACCCTGGCACCCTGCAACTGATCAAACAAGTCATCTATATGAGGTAGGGGATACCAGTTCTTCACTGTAACCCTGTTTAGCTGCCGATAATCAATACACACACGCATAGAACCATCCTTCTTCTTTACAAACAACACCGGTGCACCCTAAGGTGACACACTAGGCCGAATGAACCCCTTATCTATGAGTTCCTGAAGCTGCTCCTTTAATTCCTTCAGCTCTGCGGGTGCCATACGATAAGGTGGAATAGAAATAAGTTGAGTGTCTGGCACCAGGTCAATACCAAAATCAATGTCCCTGTCAGGTGTCATGCCTGGCAGGTCTGCAGGAAACACATCCGGAAAGTCATGGACCAAAGGAACCGAATCAATAGCGGGAGTCTCACCACTGAAATCCCTCACAAAATCCAGATACGATAAACACCCCTTCTCAACCATACGCTGAGCCTTCAGGTAGGAAATCACCCTGCTAGGCACATACTCAGAAGAACCTCTCCACTCAACCCGCGGACACCCTGGCATAGATAAGGTCACGGTCTTAGCGTAACAATCAAGAACAGCATGACACGGAGATAACCAATACATGCCCAATATCACATCAAAATCGACCATGCTAAGTAACAGTAGGTCCACTCGGGTCTCCAGACCCCCAATAGATATCACACACGACCGATAAACACGGTCCACAACAATAGTATCGCCCACCGGAGTCGACACATGAACAAAGGTAACAAAGACTCACAGGGCATATCCAGGAAATGGACAAAATATGAAGAAACATAGGAATATGTAGAACCAGGGTCAAATTAAACCAAAGCATCTCGGCGACAGACTGAGACAATACATGTGATCACTGCATCGGAGGCCATAGTATCTAGCCTGGCTGGAAATGCATACATAATGTCCTGACCTCCACCTGCTCAACCTCCCCCTCTAGGGCAGCCTCTATCTGACTGACTACCAGCCATGGCTGTCTGGGTGGGTGGTGAAATAACTGGAGATGAAGTCGAAGGCTGGCTCCTCAGCTGAGATGGGCCTCCAAGAAGATGAGGACACTGCCTCCTCATATGCCCGAACTTTCCACACTCATAACAACTCCTTGGAGCTGGAGAGGGGGACTAAAAAGAACCCCTGGCACCAGAATGGCCACTAGGAGAACCATGCATATAGGAACCCCGAACTGATAGTGCTCGAGCTGCACTCTAGGTTGGAAGAGAACCGAATGAAAAATGGCCTGGCTGAGAACTGCGGGGACCATGCCCCGAAGATGCACCACTATGGGTTGGGCGGCCTGACCGAGGAGGTCTGAATTAACGGCCTCTACTATGTTAAGACTTCCCCCTAGAAGGAGAACCACTAGAACCACCCGATCCATGAGGTCTCTTGGCCTACCTCTCTACCCGCTCCTGGCGGCGAACCGACTCAATATCTTGAGAAATGTCAACAACCTGCTCAAAGGTAGCACCTGATACTCTCTCCCGAGTTATAAAAAGGCGGAGCTGATAAGTGAGGCCATCCACGAAGCTCCTAATCCTCTCCCTATTAGTAGGGACCAACTTGGTGGCATGACGAGCCAACTCCGAAAACCGCATCTCATACTGCATCACTGAAAGCTCCCTCTGATGCAGCTGCTCAAAATGCCTACGCTGCTCCTCCTTGTGAGTTTGTGGTACATACTTCTCCAAGAAGATAGTGGAGAACTGCTTCTAGGTGAGGGGTGTTGAACCAACAGTCCTACGCCTCTCAAAAGACTCCCACCAAGTGAAAGCAGCACCAGAAAACTGAAAAGTAGCAAAAGAGACCCCACTAGTATCCAAAATCCAAGCAGTACGAAGCATCCACTGACAGTTATCTAGAAAACCCTGGGCATCCTCGCCCTCAGCACCACTGAATGTCAGAGGCTAAAGTCTACTAAACCTCTACAGCCTACGCTGCTCATCATCTGGCATAGCTGGAACCACGAAGTCCTGAACTGGGGCAACCGGCTGGGCTGGAACCGCCCCTGGTGTTTGATGGCCCTGAGTAACCTGCTTAGGTGTCCGGGCAACTGGAGTCTGACTGCCTCCTCCGGCCTGAGAAGTAGCGGCAACTTCCTGAGTAAGGGTGGTACATACCATCAAGATCTGAGCCAAGGTCTCCTGCAGACCCGGAATAATAATAGGCACTATCAGTGCCTGAGCTTGTCCCACTGGAGCATCTGCGGCGGGAACCTGATCCTGAATAGTAGGGGGATCAACTGGTACTGCCCTAGCTTCTGCATAGGCTGTCCCCCTACCTCTACCACGGCCTCGACCGCGGCCTCGACCTCTCACCGATCTAACTGGTGGTTGATCGCCCTGATCGGTAGTGCCAGTCCTCACCATCTGTGAGAGAATGAAACAAAAGAAGTTTAGACTTCTAGAATCAACATAATGGCACGACAGAATTCAAGAAAAAAATGAGATTGTTTCTAAGGGTTTCGCAGCCTCTCGAAGTTAAGTACAGACGTCTTTGTATCGATCCGCAAGACTCTACTAAACCTGCTCATGACCATTGAGTCCTATGTAACCTAGGCTCCAATACCAACTTGTCACGACCCCAAATCCTAAGCAGGTCGTGATGGCGCCTATCATGGAACTAGGCTAGCTAACTATTACAGACTATCATAATATTTCATAATTTCCCAAAATTAGAAGATTTAATACAGCAAAATGAGATGAACAATTTATACACTTCCCCAAAACCTGGAGTCAACTTTCATGAGCATCTAGAACTGTAAATACAATGTAAAACAAGGTGACCTGCTACTACAAAGCCTGGAGTACAAAAGACAAAAACTGTGAACTTAGGAAAAAAAAAAGGTGAGCTGGGGACGCTGAGAAGCTACCTCGATCCTCGAACAACTCCAAGCACGTCCGGAAATCAACTAGTGAGATGGTGCGGTACCTGGATCTGCACATAGAGGTGCAGGGAGTAACGTGAGTACACCAACTCAGTAAGTAATCAAAGTAACTAAAAACTTGAATGTAGTGACGAGAATTTATAAAACATGTAAATCCATGTAATAAGTGACAGTGGAAGAAATAAATCAAGTCGGGAATCTACCTTCCAAATATTTCATAAAACTCCAGTTTTCATTTCAAAATCTCGTATAAAAACATTTATCCAACATTTATCATCATAGGCTCAGTGTAAAGAAGAGTGAAAACAATATTTTCATAAAGTATAAGCCCCTCGGGCATAGTATCACTCACAAATAAAGCCTCTAGGGCAATCCTCTCAGTCACTCGTGACTCCACTATCAGTATCTCATGCTCACACTAAACACTCGTACTCANATATATATATATATATATATATATATATATATATATATATATATATATATATATATATATATATATATATATATATATATATATATACATCCATATTGATGCAGCGTGATGCCCGATCCTTATAACATACAATACGGCGTGCAGCCTGATCCATATAATAGTCGACTGCGCCCATTGGGGGTGTACAGATTCCAGAGGGGCTCCTACAGCCCAAGCGCTATATTTTCTGTGGCGTGTAACCCGATCCAATATGTATATTATTGCGGCATGCATCCCGATCCATATATAACATATATTGATGCAGCGTGCAACCCGTCCCATATATAACATATATTGCTGTGGCGTGTAGCCCGTCCCATATATATAATCTATATTGATGCGACGTGCAGCCTAATCCATATGTAATATATAGTATATATATTGCTTCGGCGTGCAGCTCGTCCCATAACTATCCTCACATACTCGGCGCTCGGCCTAACACATATATATATATTGTTGCGGCGTGCAGCCCGATCCATAACTATCCTCACATACACGGCTCTCGGCCTAACTCAGTCATCCTCACAAGCCACTTGGGCAATTCATCTCAACTCATAAGACCCAGCCCAAAATACTTCTCAGAGTTTTCAAATCAGTGTGATAACAGTGAAAATAACAAGTAGGAAACGTGACTGAGTTCACAATTGTTCTATCGGGGTAGTGTGAGAATAGTGTAAAAGTACCTCTGAGGGTCTAAACAGGTCGGCACGAGACCCCAAACATGGCTCACAGTCCATAAACAAGTATAAATTTCTAAAATACAGGATATCGCAAGGTTTCAAATCGAATACGCAGCTTAATAGCCGCTGCGGGACGGACCAGTTCACAATCCCTATCGGTGCATGCCCCCACGCTCTTCACCTAGCATGTGTGTCACCTCATTTACCAAAACAATATCAAATACCGTGGTTTCATACCCTCAGGTTTAGAGTTACAATTGTTACCTCAAAATAGCCCAAATGCTACTCCGTGATGCTCTTGCCCCTCGAATTGGCTCCCAAAATCTCCGAATCTAACCAAAACCAGATTAACGTCATCAATATACGCTAAAGGAACAAAATCCAATCGAAAACTATCAATTTAGACATAATTCGCGAAATTCGGCCAAATTCGAGCCCCAGGCCCACATCTCGGAATTCTATAAAATTTACATCATAAGAATCCTCATCCTCCCATGATTCTATACATACCAAGAACACCAAAATCGGTCCCCAATTTCCCACTCAATTCATCAAAAGAAATTTCCAATTCCATGCACCTAACCTCCCCAAATTTTGGGTTTAAATCCAACAATTTTCCGGTTTAATTACTTAGAAAACGACATAGAATCAAGTTATGAAGTTGAAAATCTTACCTCCAAGTGATTCCCTTCGATTTCCTCTTCAAACCCTCTCAAAGAGCTCCAAACCCATTCAATAATGGAGGAAAAATGGACTCAATTCGCAAAGATGGCCTTTTAAAATATTCTGCCCAGCACTAATATTTCCCTCTGTGCGATCGCGGCTCCAGCTACGCAATCTCGATGCACATTCCAGACCACTCTACGCGTTTGCATACCAACACATGCGTTCGCATAGCTCAAAAATCCATCCCTCACCTCAGAATACCTTATGTGATCGCACAAAGGGCCATGCGACCGCACTACTTCAGCTGCTCAACCTATGCGATCGCAAACCTTATTACGCCATCGCATAGAACAAACCTTCCTGCCTCAAACTTTACTCTACGCTATTGCAAATGAACTCACGCAATCACATTGAAGAAACCCCTGCTGCTCAAACACCAGAAAAATAGCAGACTCCTTAAGACCAAAAATGCCCGTTTGAGCATCCAAAATACACCCAAGGCCCCCGGGGCCTCAACCAAACCTACCAACATACCCATAACATCATTCAAACTTAGTCGAGCCTTCGAAACACCAAAAACAACGCAAAAATACAAAAATCACATCAAATTCAAGCCTATGAACTTTGAAACTTCTAAATTTTGCCAATGATGCCGAAACCAACCAAAATACATCCGATTGACCTGAAAATTTGCACACATATCCAAAATGACATTACAAAACTAATCCAACTGTCTGAATTCCATTCCGACCCCGATAGCCTATTTTCCCCTGCCGACCAGAAATCGCCAAAAACTAACTTTTGCCAATTCAAGCCTAATTCTACACGGACATCAAAACATCATTCCGAACACACTCCTAAGTCCCAAATATCCTAACAAAGCTATCTGATCCATAAAATCCACATTCTGAGGTTGTTTACCAATAAGCCAACTCTCATGTGACTTTTTCAATTATTAAGCTAATTTAAGAGACTAAGTGTCTTTGTTTTCACCATGACCACTCCGAACCCGAACCAACCGACATAGCACAACATAAATAGGCTATGAAACATAAGATAAAGCATAAACGGGGGGCACGGGGCTAATCTCACGGAACAACTGGCCGGGTCATTACAAGTAGAGTCTTGTGGATCGGTACAGAGACGTCTGTACTTATCTTTGAGAGGCTACAGGGCTGTCAGGAGCACTTCCCTTCTACATTCCTCATTGTACGAATTGATCCTTTGAGCCTTGTACCTTTATTTCTTTCCTTTATTATATCCTAGGCGACGTGAAGCACTAGTTATAAATCGGGAAGTGAGTAATTGTAATGGTGCTACAGATGTGGTGCGGGATATTTCTCTCTGCATGGTTTTCTGGGCTACCGTCGTCACCTTGAGGAAGGATATTTTGTTTTCTCAGCTCAGTAGGTGTACCTCTGAGAGCTTTGAGGCAATGCACCGGTTGCTATGATGCTCATGATTAGTTGTCGCACAGTATTGACGTGATGGTGGGATGCATGCCCATGTGTTGTGGCAGGGAATAAATTAAAAGGAGGTCTACTCATGGCATGATTTGGATATTCGTTATTTTATTTTCGGCGGAGCAAAGGAAATTGGACTATAAATGTTCAGGTTTGGATTGTGAGAGTAATGAGCCTTGGTGTTTTCGAGTGGGGTAGAATTTTCATCTGCGATGTGGTGTCGTCGTCCTCAATTGAATATGTAAATTTGCCGGTGTTGTGGTTTCCTACGGTTCGCCTTTGGGGCAGGGTATTGTGAAATTATATTGGAGAAGCGGTTGTCAGAGATCACGGTGTGTGGTGGTTCAGGATTGAAACGGTGTTTCTAGTGTTGATGACTCAAGAAAGATGATCTTCGGGGAGGTTCAAAGTTAGTAATGACCTGTTGGTTCAAGTACTATAGAGATAGATATTGATTTAAGGCAACAACTGGGCAGGAAAGAATAATGAAGGACATGTGGGAAGTGTTAGGCGGTGGTTAAATTTCTAGAAGGCCAAGTGCGAGAAGCGAAAGTCGAGTAGTTTCTTAAAGGAGTGAGTTTGACCAAAGTGGGAGAGTGGCAGAGTAGCACGTGGGTTCAGTGGCAGGATAAGTACACACCTTGAAGAAAAGTTTAGAGTGATTTGGGAATTTTAGTGGATGGTGATTGGGTCTGCGGGCTTAATTTGAATTATTGGCTATTATATGATGGGAGATTGGATGCGACAAGAAGAATTTGCTCGATATGAATAAGTATACAATATAACATTTGGAAATGGTTGTCACACATTTAGTTGAGGTCCATAAGGAGTGAGCGGACTGGAACAGCTGGTGAATGAGAACGGGCTCAGGATGGGTATTGATGTCGTAGTGATGGTACCCGTGCAGCGACATTTGAGACGTCGGCATGTAATTTCCACAGGTGGGTTATCTCCTGTGAGAAGGTCAGCGGTCGCGTGGTTGGCGAAGCTTCTGCGAAAGATTTTACCGACTATCCAGTAAGAGGTCGAATATATGAATGTTGCTAGAGATTCAGAGTGTTCGTGAAATGCTAACGGAAGGACTTCGAGGAATTTTGCTGGTTGGTTGTGAAAGATCAGTTCAACGATGAAGAAATAATCTTGGTGGGTTCCAGAGTTGTGCAATAGTAGCTTCAATCTAAGTGAGAGAGTCTCAGCTCCTACGGTTGGATTGCATGGTCGTCTACTTGTGAGATTTCTGATTATTAGCATATTGATGAGTTATTGCAGCTAAGGAAAAATAACATAAGTGGTAATTTGAGCAAAGGAATTGATAAAGGTGTGCTATAGTTGGATTTATTGGCTCATGTTCGGACTTTGGGAAGATTCAAGACTTATGCTTCGTACAGAGGTGAATCACAAGGAAAGTGATTCAGTCGGGTGCTTCATTGAGATGGGTGTTCATAGGCCAGTGGAGCCTTGGGGTTTATTATGTTCGGGACCAAGCGAAAGTGGGTTTCTCTCAACAACGGTCCTAGAAAATTCAAAGGTTAAAATGCAGTGCTTAAGGATTTCAAGCCTGCGGTATGGTTAATAATCGAGCTTTTGCAGCAGATCATGATAAGAGGATCAGAATGTTCTATGATATTTTCGGGTTGCAATGTAGCATTTAGAGTAAAAAGAGAAAATGACTTCGGATTCGTAGAGGAATTATCATAATGGATGTACCAGTTGAGATACGAATGTGCGTGCAAGGAGTGTATGAAACGGTTCATGGGTTTGGAGACAATGTGGTCTCGTGGAATGGGGTCACTCAAGATGGGTGCGGGTTTAGGTGTTTTATGAAAGGAATGGAGCTATTATTATCTCTAAAGGCAAGTTAAGGATAAACTAGAAGAAGTTAGATTGTGTAGCCAAGGTTGAATTGGCACAATGGTGGCGGTGATCAGTTTCTTGAGTGTGAATAAGTTATGCATGTGATTTGTGATGGTACGTGCGAGGTTTGACAACCGTCGTAATTGATTTTATTTGGGAGTATTCAAGTATTATGTCATGTTATATGTGGGCAGATCCTGGAAGAGGTATGGTGGTTTAGACCACTACTTGAGGATTTGCATGTTCTACGATTATGAGATTTAAGTGTTTAGAGTAAACTGGTATTGTCTTCAGCGTCACCTGAGATCGGTATTTGTGTAAGAGGCTTTGCATTCTGGTTACGGATTCTTGATTTTCTTTACAACGTTAGTGCAGCCGGTGGTATAGGTGTGCAGATTTGCTATCTGATGTGGAAGGTCGTGGGAGCGTGTCTCACGGGGAGCTTGTATAAGTGTGACATGTAGTCACTTGATTGATTGAATATTTAAACCAAGTATGAATATTGTAGTAATATCGCTAATTGAGACTTTATGCCTGGAGGGAACTCGATTTATTGGGTTGTGGGCTGTGGAGGATTGCTCCGGCTATGATGGTTGTTCTTGTGTGTTATGAGAAAAAGTGGGTTATTATGGACCTAGGAAAGATTATTAGTCTAGTTCGGTACGATCAGAATTTGCTTGAGGTCTATGGATGGATTTAAATATGAAGGTGGGCTCTATATCAGGCCAGATATGTTCATTTCAGCATAGCGCTCCTTATGAAGGAGTATTCGGACGTTGGATGTTATTTCGTCGTCGGGTATTTCATGTAATGATATATTTTGTTGTGTGAGATGTGGAACGGCTTGATAAATTTCATATGTGTTGAGATTCCGCATAGTGGTGGTGTTAGGTGACCAAGACAGATCTTGAGATTCAGGTCATATATCGCACCTTAGTTGTGCTTGAGTTCTGTAGCGTATGGCGCTATCTGTATCCCCAGGGATGGTATTATGCACTTAGTGCGCTTGTGACCGATATTCGGTATTTTGTTATAATGAGCAATTTAGCTCGGTGTGTATCTCCTTATGTGAAATTTATGTGTGGATCGGGTGGCACACCTCCACGGGTATGTTGTTTGGATCGGGTTGCACGCTGCAACAGTATGATGTTGAGCATAGTTTTCTATATTCTAATTTTTGTATGTTTTGTTTCTCATTTTCTAAGGGAGATTCATGGCACTTTTTCGATTGTCTAATTAGTTACGAGGGCTGAGTAGTCCCTTCCAGAGTTTTTTTTCTTATGTATCACGTTCAAGTCTGTAGCCTATTGGCACATTTTGGCATCATATGAGACTTTTGGTCTTGTCTGGGGTGGCTTATTGTTGGAGCAACTTGCACTGGGTGAGACGAGATTATTATATCTAGAATCAGTGCGAATAGATTATATGAAGCATATTAAAGGGAAAATACTATTATTTTGTTCATAATGAGGTAATGATTCTGGTCATGAGTAAAGACTCACTGAGTTTTTGACTCGGCAGTTGGTTATGAGTTTCTACACATTTCTTCCGTCGTAGCGGTATTGCAAGAGTTGGAACAAGACTTATATATGTCATGAGGTGCATTGTGAGTATCATATTTGGGGAATGTCAATATTATGATCAGAGAATGTTGTTATGGTCCTGTGAATGATGTGGCTTACGGTGAGAATTCAGCAAAGGTATGCAGTCATATTTTGGTACCTCATGTAGTGATTGATACGGTATTCGCAGGTTGGAAGCAGGCTTGGCAGAGAATTTCGGGTGTTGGAACTGGGTTCTAAGATTATTTGTTTGAATAAAAGAGAATATCTTCGAAATTGCTCGAGCTAATGTGCTCAACTGAGTTGTGGAAGCACGGATAGGTGCATGAGGTGTTTAACAGTGATTTCGGAAAACTCCAGCACATTTCTTAGCACGTTCGAGAGCGAACGTATGTTTAAGTGGGAGAGAATGTAACGACCTGACCGGTCATTTTGAGCTCTAGCGTGTCGTTCAGTAGTTTAAATCCATGAGTAGCTTCACTTCAGGTATTATGACTTGTACAAATGGTCGGAATTAAATTTTGGGAAGTTCGGAGTTGATTTCAAAAGAGAGTTCTCATTTCGGAAGCTTTAAGTTGAAAGAATTGACTAAGATTGGATTTTTGAGTAAACAACCTCGGAATCGGGATTTGAAGGTTCCAGCAAGTTTGTATGATGATTTTGGATTTGGGCGTATTTCCGGATTGGGTTTTGGATGACCCGGGAGCATTTCGGCGCCTATTGTGGAATTTAGCATTTTTGGAGGAATTTCATCAATTTGGGTTGAAGTGCATTTCAATGTTATCGATGTCCTTTTGGGATTTTGAGTGTGGGAATAGCTCCATATGGTATTCTGGTATTGGGGGTGCGATCAGAAGTGGATTTGGAGGTCCGTAGGTCATTTTGGAGTCATTTGTCTAAAGTTAGAAATTTGAAGGTTTTTTTAGAAGTTTGACCGGAAGTGGACTTTTTGATATCGGGGTCGGATTCCGATTCTGGAAGTTGGAGTACGTCCGTAATGACAAATATGACTTGTATGCAAAATTTGAGGTCAATCGGATGTGATTTGATAGGTTTCAGCATCGAATGAAGAAGTTTGAAGTTCATCAAGTTTGAATTGGGGAGTGATTCGTGATTTTAGCGTTGTTTGATGTGATTTGAAGGCTTTACTAAGTTCGTAATGTGTTTTGGAACATGTTGGTATAATGGGTTGAGGTCCTGAGGGCCCCGAGTGGATTCCGGGTGGTAAACAGATCGAACTTGGACTTGGAGGAAGCGCTGTAGCAGTTGGGTTTCTGGTGTAACCGCACCCGCGAGGTTTTGGCCGCAGGTGCGGCACCGCAGAAGCGGCCACCAAGGTCGCAGGTGAGATCTAGGCTAGGAGAGCTGGACCGCAGATGTGGTCACCCTACCGCAGAAGCGGGACCGCACATGTGGAAGGAAGGGGGCAAATACGGAAGTTGAGGGGCTGGAGGAGGACCGCAGAAGCGGATTATGGATCTCACCTACGGAACCGCAGAACCGGTTAAATGACCGCAGGTGCGGAAATGTTGGAGGCAGTGGTTCTTTAAATCAGGGGTTTGGATCATTTTAACCCCATTTCTTCCATGGGAACCGATTTTGGAGCAACTTTGAAGTGCCATTTTCACCACCAAGCATGAGGTAAGTGGTTTGTACTAGTTTGAGTTAAATACATCGATTATGTATATGTTTTAACATGGAAATTAGTAGAAAGTTGGGATTTTGAGGAAAACCTTGAAATTGGTATCCTATGATTTTGGTCATGAAATTTAGTGTAAATCATATATTTGAGTTCGTGAGGTTATGGGTAAAGTTTATCTTCAAAAAATTCGAAATCCAAGCACGTGGGCCCGAGGGAAAACTTGTCAACTTTTCAATGCGGAATGTTGGGAATTTATACATATTGAATTGTTGTAAGTATTAAGGTATAATTTCATTGGTTTTCCCATTATTTGGCTAGTTTTGGGAGCGTTGGCATTGATTGAGTCATCGGAACGGTGTGGGATACCGGTTATGTAGCTTCGAAGTGAGGTAAGTCTTTTTTCTAACCTTGTAAGAGGGAATAAACCCCATAGGAGAAATAAGTAAATATGTTCTTCTATTTGTGTGGGGCTACGTACGCACGAGGTGACGAGAGTCCGTGTGTAGCTACTATTATGCTTATGTCCGGGTAGCCTAGGACCAAAAGCATGTTATACTTGTGATATTTGTAACCTTATTGTCAATTTAAAAGGCTTAATCATATAGAACTTGGTAAATACATTTATAAATGGCTAAACATCATTTCTTGATTTTCAAAAGAGAAATTGCCCTTTTCCTTGGATAATTGTCCCTTGATGAATTCTTGATTGACCGTTTGAGTATGTTTATCTTTTGTGGAACGGGCCGAATGCCTCGGTAGATTAAATAAATGCATCTATGGTTCGCTCCATTCAACCCTCTGGCATTGCACAGTTTAAATATTGTGTGATTCAGCCGTACGACCTCTTCATGATTTGCACATGCTTATATTGCTTGCCTTGACATTTATAAATGATGATATTGCCTCTCTGGCCTGAGATAAATTGATAGAATGATGAAATATAAATATTTGGAAATCTATTATTTTTTTATAGGAATTGTTTACCTGCTTCAGGATTAATTAATTTACCTTTCCCTTATAAAACCCATGATTTTTCACATTATTAATATATTACCATTGGACCACTAGTAAGTATCGAAGTCGACCTCTCGTCACTACTTCTTTGAGGTAAGACGGGATACTTACTGGGTACGCATTGTTTTCGTACTCATACTACACTTACTGTGCCTTTTTGTTGCACAGGTGCATGTATATCTAGTGGCCTCGTTGGGCGTTGCGGCATGGATAATACGGAGACTTAGGTGAGTTGCATCTCTCGAGACGACCCGCAGCCAGCAGAGTCTCCTTCAGAGTATTGTAGTGTAATTTCCTTTCTATCCAATTGTATTCCGAAGAGTTATTGTATTACATCTTGTTTTTTCAAGAATATGCTCACGCAATTGTGACACCGGGTTTTGGGATGATTTCGGGGTTATTCAGTAGATAAATTTTGTAAAGACATCATTATTTATTCAGTGAAGTTATTATTTTTTATTTAATGTTTCAAATAAATGATTTCTGTCACGACCCAAATCGATGGCCTGCGACGGGCACCTGGTACCTTGCTTAACTGAGTACCAACATTACGTATCTTTTCATGTCATTCTATCATAGATAACTAAGCAGGAAGGCTGCCATGAGATAAGTAGAATACAACGTGTGATACCAACTTATACATAAGACATACGAGCTTATAAGACCAAAATAACCACTCGTACATTCAATATAGGCCGACAAGGCCATACAATCTTTTACGTACATGACATCTGTCTACAAGCCTCTAAGAATACATAATTTTCATAAAGTTCGGGACAAAGTCCCGCCATACCAAACAAAATACGTCTAAATCACACTAACCAAACAAGCAACTCCGAAGCAAATGGAGTGCACCAACATCTTCCGCTGAGCTGATAGCCTACTTGGAGGGCTCTCGATCTGTCTATCGGGACCTGCAGGCATGAAATGCAGCATCCCTAGGCAAAAGGGACGTCAGTACAAATAATGTACCGAGTATGTAAGGAATTAAAATCCGTAAACAATAGACATGAGAGAAACATGGAGTAAAAGACTCAACATGTATATCTGAATAGCTTAATGAATCATTTAATATTATAATGTCATGCATATGTGTATAAATGTCATACCATGCATGGGTAT
>ML328272.1:1197-64426 GCA_005239505.1 Nicotiana paniculata | reverse complement strand
ATAAGAAATATCCGAGGAAGAATTCACCCACGGGGGAAACCATAACCTTAGACCTTTATTATCTTTATTTACAACACATTGTTAGTAATTGCTAGTTTATTATTATTGTCAGTAAAATCAGTAAAACATCACCAAGTTATATTAAAAATTCTTGAGAGAATGGATTGAGTAAGAGTTGCGTATTCTGACGAATTAATTGATACGTAAATTCCCTGTGGGATCGACTCTGGGTGTAATACCCCGGATTATATTTGCAACGCCCGCTTAGTCTTTTATTAGACATAGTTGAGCGTGACCACATACCATACAAAATATATCAACAGGCTGGGTCTCAACCTCTAGGAGTCTAACCTCCACCTTCGACATTCCGACCCCTTCTCCTAGCTGGACGTATAAGTTGAGTTGTAACTACAATGGGGCACGTATCCTGAGTGCTCTGATGAAATATGACTCCCCCAAGTCTAGGACAATTTCTACCACTAGCCAAAATAAAGTATCAACCTGCCCTGAGTCGTACAAAATTTCATGATCATAATTGAGTCCTTTAATGAGTCTGTTGACTCGCTCTCTTGCTATATGAACCGAAGTAGGAGTATGACGGCCTAACTTATCGAACCTGATGGTATATTCTGACACCGTCATGGGGACCTGACGCAATTGTTCAATCCCTATGCGCCACGCATTATGGAGAGTACGAGAAACAAACTCTTTCAAAAGTATTTATGAGAACCGAGTCAAGTAGTTGGCGTTGAAATGGCTGGTCGCCCTCTTCGTAGGCTTACGACAAACACCGGCGGCCAATTTCTTCTTTTACTATGTTAACCTAACACTGCTGAGCTACCCTATTTATTCATAGACTCTTCATTATTCTGTTGGGGTAACTCTGATCCCTATTGACACACAAATGATCACAAAAGTAGAGCTCTATACAGATAAATCTTGGCACGAACCATATAGTCTAAAAGCTCGTCAACCATTGTACCCCCTCTGGAGCACCCCAAAATCCGCAACAGTGACTTCCACACTGAGTAGTCCTTCACAAGTTCCAGCTTTATCTCTTGCAAAATCTCAAGCCTTATACATTCCAGGCCAAAACCAATATAACACATGACCTCGCAATCTATTCCTTGACAGTGGACTCCCCCACTTGACACGAAGTCCTAGGTCACAAAGTCTGATAATCCACCATGTTAAACTTCACAGCTCATATAAATCAATCCCATTGCTTTCAACTATTCCCATGTTCTGCAATACTTCATAGCTATGAATCCTTTTGGAACCTGACTGGTCCATCATGTACCGACTGAGCTAGAACCTCCGCTTCTAGATCCACTTGAGGCTCTACCATAGGTGCTGATGTTCAAGCTCTGGACTGAGATTTGCCTCTGCCTCTTCCCTTAATCGTAGATGTCATTGGGGCTCCATTTCTTGTCCGGTTTGTGGACGCATTGTGTGTTGTCGAGACTTCTGAGAGGACAAGAATAGACGAGTTCAATCATTAGTGATAGAATAAATTCACACGATAGAGTGGATAGAAGTGAAATTGTTCCTAACTTCATAGCCTCTGAGAGATAAGTACAGACATCTCTGTACCGATCCTTCAGACTTCATTAAGCTCGTTTGTGAATTGTGAGACCTAGGCAACCTAGTGCTCTGATACTAACTTGTCACGACCCAAATTCCCAACCAGCGGGATCGTGATGGCGCCTAACACAATACTTGCTAGGCAAGCCAATGTTAGAAATTAATTAATCATTTTCTTTCCAACATTTACTTAAACGCATTAAGACAATTTAAAATAAACTAAATCTAATAATTTCCAATGTATAACTTCATGAAGAGTAATAATAACCAATAAATAAGCCGAACCACAAACTAAATATATAACTATAAGACTACCCCAGGGTCTGGTGTCACAATTCTAAAACTACTAAAGATACTACAAATAATTGGGCTGAAAGAATTGTATCTCTGTTTTGAATGAAATAAAACAATATCTAAATAATAAAGAGAATACTCCAGGAATTTGCGGACGCCAGCAGATCTACCTCGTGTCTCCGTGTGAATAATGTCCGCTACTACTTTTACCTAACTCTGACCGGCACTTGGATCTGAACAAGAAGTGCAGAGTGTAGTATCAGTACAACCGACCCCATGTACTGAGTAAGTGCCGAGCCTAACCTCGACGAAGTAGTGACGAGGCTATGGCGGGGCATTAACAATATAACCTGTGACAATACATAATAAGGCAAGAAAGATATTCTAAACTAAGCAAAAAAAATAAACTGTAACGATAAATAAAATAACTCGGCTGACTTTTCCAGGTCTTAGATATAACCAAATTCTCACATAAGTTTCCAAATTTCTCTGTAAAATAACCGTAAGTACAAAAATATGAAAAATAGTAAAGTAAAACAGTAAGTTTTCAAATCTTTGAGTTTTAAAAGTCAGTAAAACATAAGTGTACTCCCATATCGCTCCTTGTTGCGGCGTGCAACCCGCTCCCACCTGTCCACCCTTATTGATCTTCCCTATATATATATCACTCTTATTGCTCCTCTTGCATCGTGCAACCCGATCCAATTTGTCCACCTTTATCACTCCTTGTTGCGGCGTGCAACCCGCTCCCACCAGACAATCACATCTCTTTATTTATAAAAAGGATTTTCACAATTCAGGTCAAAGCCTTTCACAATATTTATGTTCTAACAATTTTAATCAGAACAAGTTTCACTTTAAATAAAAGTAAGATCAGAATATGAAACAATGACAATAAAACAATGAGTGTTCCATCCTTTAATTTATAAAAAATAAAACATGAATATTCTCCCTTATCGCTCCTTGTTGCAGCGTGCAAGACGATCCCACTTGTCCACCCTTATTGCTCCTCCCTATATATATATGACCCTTATTTGTCCTGTTGCGGCGTGCAACCTGATCCCACCTGTCCACCCTTATTACTCCTTGTCGCGGAGTGCAACCCGCTCCCACCAAACAAACCACATTTCATCTCTTTATTTATAATAAAGTTTCACAAATCAGATTCCAAACCTTTCACAATACTTAAATCTCAATAATCATAAACATGAAACTATACTATTCAGAAACTTCATACTGTGCTGCCATTTATTCTGTATTCCACTATCATTATAGCATCTTAATCACCCATACATATCCATGGTTTTGTCTGACATTGATTCAAGCTTGCTAAATCCCTCTATAAACTTTTCCTTCCCTCGACTGTATGCAACCCATCAATGGTTGTAAAAGCAAATTCTTGTTTTGTATCCAGACAACTACCTCTCCATGTATATACTGCGTTTTAGCTTCATTCATAATTAATCTGATTTCTTTTGGATCCCAGATAACCCATACTCTACCCTTTCCTCCACTATCATGGTTTGCATACCATTCCCATCTAGGAGCTATTTTTTGTATGATTTTCATTGAGAACTTTTCTTGTACTCTATGTTCTATAATAGCTATAATACTAATATTATGCTCTTTGATATACTTCTGCATCTCCTTTTGCTTATACACCTTATTTATTCGTCTAACATTCTAAGTAACTAACTTCATTTAGCTATGTTGACTGTTATCCCTTCCTTCACACCTCCCCCATAACTACATTGTCCTCCATCTACCCTGTTTATCATATTACTTTTTGTATTAAGGCATGATTCAGTAAGTACATTAAATCTATTACCCACTTCTACTCCTCTTCTTGATGCTACTTGAATATTTTTTGTGGATGATTTTCCCTTTGCTGATTGCCTTCCTTCATTCTCCTCAGTTGCTGCTTTCTGTATATTCTGCATTTTTGTTATTGATTATGTATTTCCTGCTGCTATTTGTATCTTATCATTTGTGTTCCCTTGAGTCCCCTGCTCCTTTGGTTTCCATTCCTGCTTCTGTTTCTGCTGTTTATTCATATGTTGTTGTGCTTGTTTGGCTTGGCAGTTATGTCCCAATTGCAAGAAAGTATATAGTACATTGGTTTCCAATCATAAGCAACTGATTGTTCAAATTTCCTACCACTCAGATCCTTAACTATTATCCTTGTTGGCAATGGTTTTGTGATGTCCATTTCCACAAGGATTCTAGCATAGGATATCATTTCCACTTTTGTTGTACATTCATCAGCATATATTGGAATTCCCAGCCCACTCCCTATACGACTCAATGAATCCATTACCCAACAATTCAATGGCAAATTTGGTAGTTTAACCTACAATGACAGTGTTTTCAAAACCTCTTCGTTGAAATCAAAATCTGTTGTTCATGCCTTAGTGATTACTGGTTTGTTGTTGATTGTGCATGGCCCTGAGTATAGTACCTCATTCCTCTCTTCTACATTTCTCAATTTCACTACGAAAAAACCATCATTATGATAATACACCTTTGACTTAGATACAAAGTTTCATTGTGATGCAATAAACCTCTCTATAACTCCAATACTTGGTGTATCTCCAACCACATACAGAATAACTTCCATTTTTCACTTCTCTGTTTCCTTTTCAATTTTATCTTTCTACAGTTCAACAATTTTCTCTCCATTTTGAATTACCGGTGCCACAAACAATAGTCCCATTCCTCTAGCAGCAAAAGCGTTCCCAACAACCAAATTTGCCCGTGATTTGTCGTCATTTACTTTCTCTGCATTGTCTTCGATTGCGATTGGTTGTTTCTCGAAGTGAATTTCCTCTGCATGTGCTCTTTCACCCTTTTTACTACCTATGTTAATCGAATTTTTAGCATCGATGTGTTGAATTTCATCTTGTTTGTTCACATACTGCAAATTCAAACTCCTACTTGCACTCATTGTCACCGCTGTTGAGATCTCCCTTGCCTTTGGTGTAATCACCTCCTTTTCACGAATTTGAGTTCCTTGAACTGGTGTGGACTTGTTTAATCACCATTCCTACTCGTTGATGCTATGAATTCAGCTAATTAAATCTTCGTAACAGTTTTCTTAGGTCTGCCTCTTCCTCCCATGGCTGATGGCGTACTTTAGTAGTTCACGCTAAAATGCGCCGATAGAATTTAGAGAGAGAAAGCTTCTTATGAATTCAATATCTTTTTAGAGTAATTTTAGAATTAGGAAACTTTACCGTGGTGTATATGTCTTCTTTGTTAAAAACCATGTACTAGCAATCCGTTTATCAATAAGTTCCTAAAGAGATGCTTTGTGGTGTTCTTGATTAAAAATCAATGAACGTGAAACTTGAAAACATGGCACTTCAATTATATTTCACTCGTATAACTGTCCTCTCCTAGATGGTCGCTAGTGCAAAGAGAAAGTACACTATCACAACATCATTCCCAAAAAGTTTTCTGCTAGACTTTTCCTGGCCAAGTGTATAATCATGTAATAGGGCATATGTGTGGTCATTGCTATCAAGTTTAGTTTATCAGTTTTCATGCAATTTTCTTGGCACAAAATTTTGATACATCAAGAATAGGTTTACCTAACTTTGCTTGAGCTTCGCAAAGCATTGCAAGGTTCAAGCTCGGATAAGTTAGGAGGATTTGAAAAGGTTGATGGCCTACTAAAAATGGTTCATGTTTGATGAAATTTTAATATTGAGTGACTTGAATAAAGTAAATTGGATGAAGATATAGTACCTATTCATGTTTCCAAAGAATTTTAGTACCTAATTAAATATAAATACCTTCTTAATTTATTATTATATCCTTCCTTACACTAAATATTGTAGTATTATTAAAATATTTCCATATTTTTACGCGACTTATATTCTGGATTACATCACCAAGATAGAGTAAAAAACCTAGATATATCAGTACAAGCTATAAACATCAATGTTTTCATTATTTTTAGAACATAATCATTCGTAGGAACAGTCGTATGAAATATAATTTTCATATTTGACTTGGGTTCCTCTGGGTCGGATCGGTCTGTAGGGGTCGAGGCCATCTGGTGTCTTTGATCCACCCAATGGATGATACAATAGTTGTAGCATCGACACTAAAGTTGTATTCTGATAGTCGTGGTGCTTTTGTGGGGTCGACGTGTTTATCGAAACCACTATTACTCATGAGACCTCGAAAGCTCTGTCCTCGATTGTTTCTTCGATCACTTCAAACAGGATTGATAGGGTCGCTGTTCCTACGATCTCCACCGTATGGTTGATACCAATATTTTTTCGATAGGGATTCTCTGTCGATGTCCCTTTGAATTCTGCCGACGGGTCTGTTTGGGTAAGCGGAACCAATTGGAGCTCCCAAGTGATCATCCTCGACCCTGATTTTTATCTGGTACCGATTATGCACATCGGCCCAGCTCACAGTTGGATACTCAATTAAATTTTGCTTTAGCTGTCGCGAGGCCATCAAACTTCTTATATTAAAACCTTGAGTAAAATATTGGTCGGCCAAATCATCTGCGTTGGGGGTAGATCCATAAGTTCCATCTGGAATGGAGATACAAATTCTTTTAACATTTCGTTGTCTTTCTATTTCACTTTGAATAGGCCCGACTTCCTAGTCTCGACCTTTATTGCTCCGGCATGTGCTTTGACGAAGGAATCTGTGAGCATGGAGAAGGAATCAATGGAATTAGGTAGCAAGTTGTGGTACCATATCATCGCCCCTTTTGATAAAGTCTCTTTGAACTTATTCAATAAAACGGAATCGATCTCGTTATTTTCTAAATCGTTCTCTTTTATTGTGCATGTGTAAGAAGTGACATGCTCATTATTGTCAGTGGTCCCATTATACTTTGGAATTTCTGGCATGCATAATTTTCTTTGGGATGGGCGTAGGAGCCACACTTGGGGGGAAAGGCTTCTGCATGAACTTCTTCGAATCCAAACCTTTTATAATCGGTGGTGCCTCCAAAATTTGATCAACTTGGGAATTGTACGTTACCGCCTTTTTTGTCATTTCCTCAATCTTCTTCTCCCCCGATTTGATATGTTTTGTGAGTTCTTAGAGAATTTTCATAATGGCGGGATCAGTTCCCGATTCATTCTCATTTGGCCTCTCTGGTACTGGTTCGACTCTATGAATAACTTCTAGTGAGGGTTCGGGTTCGACCCCACTCAGTGCACAATTTTGATTTTGTAGTTGCGCTATAACAGCTTGCTGAGCCTGTAACATTTCAAATATAAGTTGAAGGCTGACTCCGCCGTCTGCTCGAACTTCCCTAGGGACGCTGTTCTTCGAGATTTGCATTTAGGGAGACATAGGAACTGACGTCGACGAGATTTGCTATCGGTACTCCCTCAAGGCCAGCTAGAGGCACTTGATCCATGGGGCAGCTATATTGTCATTTTCTCTATGAAAACCAAGGCCGTTGTCGGCGTGTGTGGGTACTGTTTTTGAGTTTGACATACTGATTCTGAAATCAAAAACATTTACAAAAACAAGAGTAAAGCAGTGTGTGTTATGAGAGCTAATATCGGGCAATCACTATTATCCTTATCCCCACGGTGGGCGCCAAACTGTTTACCCTTAAAATCGGATAACACTTAAACTTATTAGTGGTTTTAAGGATACATAATTTCACTTAGTACCAATTGATAAATATGATGATTAATAATAGAAATTAACAGTAAATTAAAGTAAACCAGTATTGTAATGCAATTCAGTCCTCGATCTAGATCGCCCTCGAACCGACTGAGATTAGAGTTACAAAATATTGTAATAAACTGATGAACAAGAAAGTATAATAGAGAAAGAGTGTTGTATTGCTTTGATATGCGAGAATAAGATATTACAAATGATTAGAACCCCCCACCCCTTATATAGTAGAGGAATTACACTTATGGTACAATTCTAATTATAAAAGAAAATCCCATGATAAGATAAATAGTGTCGCGCCCCCCTTTTTTCCTCTTCTTTCGGATTGGTCAAGGCTTTTGACATTATTGGGAAAACTCGTTTCCTTTTGGGAAAGGGGGTATAATGAGTTCGAAGAGCCGCCACCTAATGAATTAAGGTGTTTTAGGGCACCTATTAAGGGTCATTCATAATACTAATTGCATAACCAGAGGTTGGGTAAGGGCTTGAAATTACTTCCAGGGGAAGGTGTTAGGCACCCCTCAAAGTCCACAACTGTGGGTCCCAGCCAAACATGCTTTGTGAATTATTCAAGTAGCAAGTAGATAGTCTAAGCACATATATGTAAACAAATAAAGGTCTTAACATATTAGCACTCGAAGCATACATATGTAAAGGATAAGGGACGTCCTAAGTTGTTTATCCTATAGGATCATATCTGTGCAATTCCTGGTAATCACTCCTCAATGAGGGGCTAAACGTTGCATTAGCGCACATGTCATAATATCCCTTTCTACCCATTATCCCCCCTTAGCGGTTTATTAAGAGAGTTTGATTTAACGAGCTCTGCACGTGCTGTTACCCGTCCCTTCTTTGTGATCCCGGAAGAGTTTAGGACCTGTAATATACTGGCAGTTCTAGACAAACCCCTATGGTTTTAAAAGGGAAAAACTAGGCGACAAGCAAGAACAAGTATGACTAGAACATAGGTGACGAGGTTCAGATTCACGTCCACACATAATGCAAATAAACAACACGTCTCAAATACAGACAAAGGCAGTCTTATTAGGAAAAAGAATCCTAAGACAGGATATCTAAGTGACATCAATGCATAGGAATATGAAAGACTATTTCATACGAACTTTAATGATAGGGCCCATTAAACCTATTAGCCTTTAAGCAGTAAACATGATCAAAGCAGC
Organism: Nicotiana paniculata; assembly: GCA_005239505.1. Taxonomy (NCBI): domain Eukaryota; kingdom Viridiplantae; phylum Streptophyta; class Magnoliopsida; order Solanales; family Solanaceae; genus Nicotiana; species Nicotiana paniculata. The sequence goes on along the minus strand of ML328272.1, from coordinate 55,703 downwards.
TTCCAATTCTATAACAATTAATTAACTAAGGCTTGCCTAGGCATGAGACTGTATGCAATCACAATTACAAGAGATTTTTAACGGGTTTAGAAATTTTTTAACCTACAAACATGCTGTTCTAAGTGACACAAACTTTTATAAGGGTGATTCATTCCAGTTATGTTCAGAATACATACATCTATATGTGAGACTGTTTTTATGCCTTTTCATGGTCAATAGATAAACTAGGCGTATTCAAACAAATGCAATATAATCCTAGAGCATGGTATCTAATATGCATATAAGAATGGTAGAATTATTTAGACATAATTTCTAAATGCACACAAGAGTAACAACATTCTTAAAACATGATTTCTAAATGCACAAAATTCTTAAGGCATGATTTCGAACTGCACACAAGAGACAATTTTATGTCCAGTTTATTTATTGACCTAGGAACATGATCTCTAAATGGTGAGCTGATGCAACGTTAAGAAAACATGAATTAATGACATGTGCTATGCTGAAGCAGTAAATATGGAGTCCTAAGAGCATGATATTTAATGCATGTTTGGCATGATATGGATGAACATATTAGTCCTAAAACATGGATTCTAATGCAGACATAAAGAATGTAAAGCCTAAGGCATGTTCTTTACCCAATAGTGTCGACAGTGTCATCAGCTACCCTCCCCATTTCACTAGCCATCCCCAATATCTGTTTACGAATTAATTATTACAAACCAATAGCTGAATGAATTACATAAATAAAAAAAGAGAAAAAGTTAAACTTTAGGGAGCCTGAAGCAGGCCCAAATGTATCATGAGGATACCAAACCTCTATAACCTCAAATTCCAAGAGTTCCATAGCCAATCCCATGTACGGATGTGTCAGAGTTCCCTAAGGACCTCAAGGATCCCGGGCAGTGCTCACACCCAAACTTTCATAACATGAACTGAGTAAGTGCAGTGTGGAAGGGCCAGCCCCAGTGTGCCAGAGTTCAGAGGGATCTCAAAAGGATCCCAAGGCAGTACACACACTGGAGGGGCAAAACCTAGGGGACTTAGGAGTAAAGTGATAGTGCTTGACATAACTTTAAAAGACTCAGTAATACAGTGTAGACATAACATTAGGAGTGAAAAAAGTTTTCAAAAATTGAAACAATTTCAAGAGGATGCTAGGGTGGAAAATAGTTCTAAGAAGAACAATAAGAGTGAAAAAAACAGTTTTGAAATCAGTTTTGAGGAGAACAAACTCAACAAACAATCACCTAATCATAGAATACTCAAATTCACAAACAGATTTGCAAACAAGGTGAAGGGGATTGGGGACATATAGAGTTGAAACCACATAAGCAGGGAAACATTTGAGGCAGCAAGTGCACAAAACAACTAGAAGTTCACTGAACAAGTCAGTCATGGTAATAGGCAGTTAGAACATAGAGAAAGAGTGAGGGTAAAAGTCATGTTGAAGACAAGGGTGCATAAGACAGGATTAGTCATACCACTTAGGACCAATTAAGCACATTAGAAGATTAAGTTACTAACATGAGTATACTAATTGATGTGAATAAACAGAAACTAATAAGCATGATGGTCAAGTATCAACATACAAGTGAGACCCAGACATACTGATCACACAATTGAAGAAGAGAACTGAATTTAGACATGTTGAATAAAGTAGTAGACATGAAGATAAAGTGAATGCATATCAAATTGAACTAGCGCAAGAATAAACATGGACCACACAGAGTTGAGTTTCAGAATTAAACTAGAGACATACCAGTCAAAGAAGAAAGTGCAGAATGTAAAGCAAATGTAGTTCCACTGTCTAGCCTTGTCATTCAGCCGACTAGACCAATAGTTTGCATAAGTAGCAGAGGCAGCAGAGAGAGGCTTGTGTTGTGTTCTGAACATAATTCGTGTTTGAAGTGAGAATAAAGAAGAGTATATATAGTAGTTAAGAGTAGAGAAGAATAAGGTAAAGGAAATCAATACTCAACAATTAGGGGAATAACTGAATCAATCACATAAGGAGTTGAGAATAGACTCTTTTAATTAAGGACAATTGACCAAACGGTAATAATAGTAGTCTAATTAAGGAAAAAACTTCAAAACAGACTAAATAAAGGAATTCAGAATAAATAAATGAGGGGTCTAATTTAAGGGAAGAATCATGTAAAGGAATCAGTAAATATACAGTAATCAAATAAGGAAAGAATGACTAATTAGGGTCGTAATCATAGAAATAGGCAAGACTCAGGCATGCAGATCTTTAACAGAGCAAATCAGTGAATCAGAAATTCAAAATAGTACTGATTTAAGGGAAGAAAATATAGGTTTCCACAAATAAATAAATAGGCTAAACACAATTTCATAACACACAAAAATCAGTCGAAAAATCAAATCAGAAACCTTAATAGAGATGTACTAGGGTAAAAAATTACAAGACGTCGAATTAGACTAAAGGGAAATAATGAAAGTCAAAGCACAGAACAAACAGTGTAATAAGTAACACGGTTAAACTCAAAATCTTTCACGACCCAAAGATCCCACCATCGGGCCGTGATGGCGTCTAACGTTGAACCCGCTAGACAAGCCAACGTGTACAGCTGAACTAACATGATAACATCGAATTAACAAATTAAGCTAAAAACTGCTCACAACTTAACAGCGAAAATAAATAAAGTTTCAAAAACTAAGTAAAGACAACATAATACAACGTCGTAATAACTTCCCAAAACCTGGAGTCACAAACTGACGAACTGTCTATAAGAGTGCTAAATACAAAGTCTGAAAGGAAATACATGACTGTCTCTAAAAACTAGAGGAAAACAAGACAGAAACGAAGAACTAGGTATAGGAGAGATGCCAAGGCCCACGAACGCTAGTGGGTATACCTTGAAGCCTCTAGGATGAGCTGAAAGACACTCCCACTAATGATGTCCACCGGGTCTGGCTATGTAATCTGCACAACATAAAGAAGTGCAGGTGTAGCATCAGTACAACCGACCCCATGTACTGAGTAAGTGCCGACCCTAACCTCGGCCGAAATAGTGACGAGGCTAGGACACGACAACAAAATGTACCTGTGTAGTTCAATAGTATAGTAGAAACTAAACAAGAATACAATTACAGAGAAGAACATGCTGGGGGTAAGAGATAGCAAATATTGAAATGACTGAAACAAAAACAACAGTCTAAAATTGTAAGGACCCATAAAATTTTCTTGTTTAAAAAGAATGCCGAACGAGTCCCCGAGTTGTTTTATTGTGGGAATATTTGAAATAGACCTAAATTAGTAAAAAGTACCCCGAGACGTAAAGAATATAATCCTCCAGAAAGTAGGTGTTATGTGACGCACTATGCGATCGCATAACGTGTATGCGGATCGCATAATGTTCGCATACTTGGGACGATCACTGCCCTATTTGAAGTCAACTATGCGGTCCAGTATGCGATCGCATAACGTGTATGCGGACAACACAATGGTCGCATACCTGGGTAGTGTGTTTTGAATTTTGGCCCATCACGAGGGCCATTATACGGTCGAGTTTGCGGACCGCATGTCAGGAATGCGATCGCATTCATGACCGCATTCTTGTGTCGGGCCCTGTTTTTCCTATTTTTAAAACCCGACCCCGGTTCATTAAAATACCCCCTTCATTTTTAACCATTTTTATGAGATATTAGAGAGAGGAAAGAGTGGGTTCTAGAGAGAGAAAGTCCCAACTTCATCAAATTGGTCTTCCTTCATCACTCAAGCTTGGAACTAATCAAGTAGAACACAAATTTCATCACTCTAAGAGGTAGGCTTCCACCCTATTAACCCTAAATTTCTAGATTTTTGTAAAATGAAACATGGGTAGGGTAGTTCATAAAGATGGGGTTAAGAATCTTGCATGCATGTACCAAATTTACCATAATCTAGTAAAGGAAAATAGATTGGAGTAACCTTTCACTAAAAAAGGGTTATTTAATCTAAAAGAACACTTAGTGCTTGGTACAAAGCTCAAGTGAGTTCAAGACATTTTCATGATTCCTAATTCAACATTTAAATGTGCCGTATTGTGAATTAGATCAAAGGTGCTAGAAGGTCCGGAGATTTGAGATAGAAATTAAGGAAAGATCCCGATACGAGGTTTGTATGGATGACTTTAACCTTTGTAGAATCCTCTTGTTGGGTCTGAGTATTCGGTATGTGTACCTTGTTTGGAAATATGTGAATTGATTGTTCAAACGTGTTGAGACGTAAGCTTCTATTCTCTGATTATCCTAGTTGATTGTCATGCTACCGTGCTATATGAGGTTGTGAAAGGTGTTTGATGTGCCTATTTCATTCTGTACAAAGCTCGTAAATGGTAAAGGATTTTGATATGAAAGGATGTGTAATGAACACAAGAGTGATAATGTGCCCAAATGTGGGAATGTGTAAAATAGCTAAAAGCCGTGCGTGGAAAGTAATGAAAGAGAGTATTGTGAAATGTTGTGACTGAACTGGACGATTATGGAAACACCGCGTTCATGAAATTACTGCTTGATAAGAGTTATGGTACCTTGGGCCCAAATAAATAAGTTGTTGATATGAACTTGTACTCCTTGAAATGATGATTCTTGTGATGAAATTGTTTGTGATTGTTGTTTTGAATTTAAATTGTCAGGCGGGGTCGGGTTGCGTGCCGCAACATGAAGTAATAAGGTTGATGGGTTGTGGTTATAAGGGTGACCGAGGTAATAAGGGTGGCCGAGGTAATAAGGATGGAATGTGATCGTTATCACTACTGAAATGAAAAACTATGAGCTCTTGAATATGATGATGTTGAAAGGGAAAAAGGACAGATTGTGAAACTTGTTTGATTTTGGTTGTTTCCTTCCACGTGCGTTGATTAATTGGTTCTATTACTGCTCCTTAATTGTGTATTGTTTGATTGTACTTGGGATAAAGTTTGTTTATACATACTTGTACTATTCCACAGTACTAACGTCCCTTTTGTCGGAGGTACTACATCTTTTATATGGATCTAGGTGGGTCCATAGCAGTTTGCTTAGCTCGCCGTTAGTGGTGCCTTCTCCTCATCCTTTTTCAGCTGTACTGTTGAGCCCCACTTCCTCTCGGGGCCATGTGTAGTTCCTACCATCTCCTTTTTGAATATATTATGTATTGTAAGGTATAGACGGGGCCTTGTTTCCGACAAGTATTGTATAAACTCCTAGTACTCTTAGAGGCTCCGTAGACACTATGTGGGTGTATATATATATATTTTTGGGCACTGGTTGTATGTATTCATAATCGTGGTCCGTATCGGGAAGTGTTGTATCTAATATGTATGAATTGGGAAATGTAGTACAATAATGTAACATGAGGAAAAAAACTGGACTTATTGTGGTAATCACGCACTTTTAAGTTATCTCACTGTTTCACACAAATAATGTATGTTATAAACACGGAGAAACGCATCGGGTGGGAAAGGAAAATAAGGTTCGCTTGACTGGGGTCACCCGGTTGAGTGCCGGTCGCGTCCCTCGATTTTAGGGTGTGAAAAACTTGGTATCAGAGCATAAGGTTTTAAAGTGTCCTAGGATGTCTCGGAGCCGTGTCTAGTAGAGCCCTTCTTATCAGTGTGTTGTCGACCATATCTATAATTTGGGGGCTACATGGACATTTATGAAAAACCCTTTTTATTGTTATTCCATATCGTGCGGTGAAGTGGAAAGTGAGAATATTCTTTCCTAACTCGTGCTCTGTTCCAAAATATTCCGTGATGGCACCAAATAAGACAGCTCGACTCGACATAGAGGCCAATGCCGCCCCAAGTGTGGCCGTAAATTCTGTACCCGATGGTGCGGGCGAGTGCGAATCCCCGACCTTGAATCTGTTTGGCCTATCTGTTCCGAATCAAAGTGTTCCTATTCCTACTGCAGTGGAGGGTGCCACAACCCCTCCCGCCGATATTCCCGATCCTTCTTCAGTTCCAGCTCCAGGTCCCGGTACTTCCAATGGGGACGGAGGGTGCCACAACCCCTCCCGCCGATATTCCCAATCCTTCTTCGATTCAAACTCCAGGTCCCGGTACTTCCGATGGGGACCTCAAGGGAGCTATTCATATTTTGACCCATTTAGTGGCCGCTCAGGCCCAAAGATCTCATTCTTCCCGTGCATCCCCTAGCGGACAGGAAGATTCCGCCGGTTCCAAAGTCAACCAGTTTTTGCGGTTGGCCCCTCAACAGTTCTCATGTATTGACCCAGAGGCTGATCCGCAGTACTTTCTAAATGAAATGTACAGGACGCTTCGGGTTATGAAGGCTACAGAGACACAGGGGGGGTGAGTTAGCATCTTACAGGCTGAGGGGAGCAGCGTATTCCTGGTTCGAGATGTGGGAGGATTCCCGCGGGGAGGGAAGTCCTCCGGCGGGATGGGATAAGTTCGTTGATGCTTTCATGGATCATTTCTTTCCTGCCGAGACCATGGAAGCTCATTCTACGGAGTTCGAGGTTCTCAAACAAGGTAATGTGAGTGTGTGGGAGTACCACATGGAGTTCGTGAGGTTGTCCAAATACGCTCCTCAGTTGGTATCGACTATGGATGCCAGAGTTTGACAGTTTGTTCAGGGCCTCAGTCCCTTGGTTGTGAATGAAGCTGCTACAGCTGCCTTGCACTCAGACATGAATTATGGTAAGATAGTGGGATTCGCCCAGGCCATGGAGGCTAGAAAATTGAAGATAAGGTCGGAGAGGGAGAGTATTAGCAGGGCCCGATCAGTGTGCCACTCGGAAAGTTCAGTTGGAGGAGGGAGACCAGTTCAGGGGAGAAGGCCATCAGGGCCATCCCAGTCTTATGCTCAGTCCTCATTCAGTGCACCGCCATCAGTGCCCCGTTATCAGCAGAGCATTCACTGGGGCCAAGATCAAGTAGCAGGAGACCTCATCAGTTCGGTCGTCCAGGAGGGAGGTTCCCGTAGTAGAGGAGGGCTCTGTTTCCTAAGTGTGGGAGGTTTCGTACCGAGTCTTGTTACCCGGATATCTCCATATGCTACGAATGTGGGGTGAGAGGTCATATTCAGCGGGATTGCCATGCGCCCAGTCAGGGCATGGGTAGCAGTTTTGCTCAACCATCTGGTTCTTCAGTCGTCGCATCTTCAGTACATCCTCCAGCACCAGCAGGGTGTGGTGCAGTTAGAGGTGGGGCTCGTGGTAGAGGTGGACCCAGATGGTTCTAGGCTTTGAGTGGTCTCCAGAGTGTGGAGGTTTCCAGAGATGTTGTTACAGGTATTCTGACTGTCCAAACCCTTGATTGTTACGCCCTTATTGATCCAGGGTCCTCCTTGTCCTATGTTACCCCATTTATTGCTTCAAGTTTTGGGATAGAACACGAACAACTTCATGAGCCGTTCTTTGTGTCGACTCCGGTTGGTGATTCCATTATAGCTGCACGAGTCTAAAGGAATTGTGTTGTCACAGTATGTGGTCGAGATACCACGATCGATCTTATCGAACTAAGGATGGTAGATTTCGATGTTATCATGGGGATGGATTGGCTTTACTTGTGCTTAGCTAAACACGACTGCCGAACAAGAATTATGAGACTAAAATTTCCTAACAAGTCAGTTATTGAGTGGAAAGGGAATGGTGTGGTGCCGAAGGGTAGGTTTATTTCCTACATTAAGGCCTCGAAGATGATTAGAAAGGGGTGTGTTTGTCACTTGGTCCGGGTTGCGGACACCAACTCAGAAGTGACTGCCCCGAGCCCATTCCAGTCGTGAATGAGTTTCTTGAAGTGTTTTCGGAAGAGCTTCCAGGGATTCCGCCAGATAGAGAGATCAATTTCGGGATTGATGTATTTCCAGATACGCAACCAATATCTATTCCACCATACAGAATGGCGCCAACAGATTTGAGGGATTTAAAGGAGCAGTTGAAAGACTTATTAGAGAAGGGGTTCATTCGTCCAAGTGTGTCGCCGTGGGGCGCTTCGATTCTTTTCGTCAGGAAGAAGGATGGGTTGCTTCGGATGTGGATTGATTATCGGCAGCTCAACAAAGTCACTATAAAAATCAAGTATCCACTGCCTCGGATAGATGATTTGTTCGACCAATTGCAGGGTGCGAGCTTCTTCTCAAAAATTGATTTACGGTCGGGATATCACTAGTGAAGATCAGAGAGCAGGATGTTCCTAAGACTGCCTTCAGAACTCGTTATGACCATTTTGATTTTTTGGTAATGTCCCTTGGACTGACCAATGCTCCAGCGGCTTTCATGGATCTTATGAATCGGGTTTTCAAACTGTTTCTTGACTCCTTCGTGATTTTTTTTATTGATGACATCCTTTTTTACTCGCATAGTCGGGAGGATCATGCTAATCACCTCAGGGCAGTTCTGCAGACTCTTCACCAGTACCAATTGTATGCCAAGTTTTCAAAATGTGAATTTTGGTTGGAGTCAGTCACATTTTTAGATCATGTTGTTTCCAGAGAAGGGATTAAGGTTGACCCCCAGAAGATCACATCAGTGAAGGATTGGCCTAGACCAACAACCCCGACAGAGTTCGTAGTTTCTTGGGTCTAGCCGGGTATTATCAGAGGTTTGTGGAGGGGTTCTCTACCCTTGCCTCCCCATTAACTAAATTGATGCAGAAGGCAACTAATTTCCAACGGTCCGATGTTTGTTAGAAGAGCTTTCAGGAACTGAAATCAAGATTGACTTCAACACCAATATTAAATTTGCCAGAAGGCACGGGGGGATTTGTGGTTTATTGCGATGCTTCAAGGGTTGGTTTGGGATGTGTGTTGATGCAACACGGGAAGGTTATAGTCTATGCTTCCAAGAAATTCAAGAATCACGAGAAAAATTATCCGACGCATAATTTAGAACTCGCGGCAGTTGTGTTTGCATTAAAAATTTGGCAGCATTATTTGTATGTGGTCCATGTGGACGTGTTCTCAGACCACAACAGTCTACTATATCTGTTCAAGCAGAAGGAGTTGAACTTAAGGCAGCGGCGATGGTTGAAATTGCTTAAGGATTATGATATGAACATTCTGTACCATCCAGGGAAAGCAAATGTAGTGGCCGACGCTCTCAGTCAGAAGTCTATGGGTAGCCTGACTCATTTGGAGGAAGACCAGAGGCCATTGGCTCGGGAGGTTTGTCAATTGCCTAGTCTGGGGGTCTGTCTCTCGACCCTAAACAAGGGGAAATTCATGGTGCATAATGCGGAAGAATCATCACTTGTAGCGGAAGTCAAGGAGAAGCATTTTATTGATCCAGCATTGGCGCAGTTGAATGAGGCAGTTTTGAATAGCAAGATTTCGACATTTTCGCTCGGGAGCGATGATGGTGTTTTGCGGTGCCAGGGAAGGTAATGTGTTCCTGATGTGGATAATCTTCGGGATAGGGTGTTGGTGGAAGCTCACAATTCCATGTATTCCGTGCACCCAGGTTCTACAAAAATATATGAAGATCTTCGGGAAATTTATTGGTGGGGCGGTATGAAAAGAGGTGTGGCAGACTTTGTATCTAAATGTCCGAATTGTCAGCAGGTGAATGCCGAGCATCAATGGCCTGGTGGGCTAACTCAGCTTGTGGAAATTACAATGTGGACGTGGGAAATGATCAACATGGACTTAGTGGTAGGTTTACCTCGCACTCAGCGTAAGTTCGACTCGATTTGGGTGATAGTGGATCGACTTACGAAATCAGCTCACTTCTTGCTGGTCAAGTCCACCGATACTGTAGAACAGTACGCTCATTTGTATACCAAGGAAATAGTCAGGCTTCATGGTACTCCAGTTTCTATTATTTCAGACCGAGGAGCCCAGTTCACAACTAATTTTTGGAGGAAATTTCAGCAAGGTTTGGGTACTCAGGTAAATCTCAGCACAACTTTCCACCCGCAGACTGATGGTCAGGCATAGCGGATTATTCAAACGCTTGAAGATATGTTATGGGCTTGTGTATTGGACTTCAAGGGTAGTTGGGATGATCATTTACCGCTTATCAAATTTGCTTACAATAATAACATTCACGCTAGTATTCAGATGGCCCCATTTGAGGCATTGCACGGAAGGAGGTGTAGATCCCCGATTGGGTGGTTCGAGGTTGGTGAAACAGAATTGTTAGGGCCAGATTATGTGCACCAGGCATTGGAAAAAGTCAGAGTTATTCGGGAGAGGATGAAAACTGCTCAGAGCCATCAATAATTCTATGCGGACGTTCGTCGAAGAGAATTGGAATTCCAAGTTGATGATTGGGTATTCTTGAAGGTATCTCCCATGAAGGGAGTGATGTGGTTTGGGAAGAAAGGGAAATTGAGCCCAAGGTATGTCGGGCCATATCAGATTGCTCAAAGGATAGGACAAATGGATTATAGGTTGAAATTACCCCCCTGAATTGTCATTAGTGCACCCGGTGTTCCACATGTCCATGTTGAAGAAAGTGGTTGGGAATCCATCAGCCATCGTGCCAGTTTAGACCATTGAGGTCAATGAAGAATTATCGTATAAGGAGGTTCCAGTTGCTATTCTTGATAGACAAGTCCGTTGATTGAGGAACAAGGAAATTGCTTCAGTTAAAGTAATGTGGCGAAGTCAGCGCGTTGAGGAAGCCACGTGGGAGGCGGAAAATGAGATGAAAAAAAGATATCCCCATTTGTTTGAATAAGTCTAGTAGTGATGTCAGAACCCTCTCCTCTAAGCAAATTATACTTTAAATTCGGTTCTGTGCAAAAGCACCCCATCTTCCCCTAATTGCCTTATTGCTATAATTTCCCAATGTGTGCTAAAACCGAACTCGCTGTTCTATTTGGGGAAGTGTGCAACCCTTGAGGTAAATGAACGTTTTGTGGAACATATGTGCTAGGAAAGTGATTAATGGTAGAATAAGATGGTAATAATTAATTGAAATCAATATAGCGCATTGAGGTGATTGGGTTGTATGGGACTCATTAAAACGACCAAGTTATGTGCAAAAATGTGAATCATGAGCAAATTTGTGGTATAAGAGGAAATAACTAGGTGTAGTTGACAAAATGATTGGATATCTGCAAATTATTGGAGTAACAACGTTGTGCGTGAGTTATTGGGTGATTAAAACGGTGTAATGGTGCTTGGAAATGTGTTTCGGGGACTATCTGACAGGTAGATAGGTCTAATTGCAAAGGGGACTCTGGCGAAATTTTTCTGAAATATTTGAGCTAGTAAAAAAAATGTGGAAGTTTCATATCATGCTTTAAAAATGAAATGATTTCCAAAACCTTCATTCGAGGACAAATGATTTTTAGGGGGGGGGGGGGGGAGGATGTAAGGACCCGTAAAATTTTCTTGTTTAAAAATAATGCTGAATGAGTCCCCGAGTTGTTTTATTGTGAGAATCTTTGAAACAGACCTAAATTGAGTAAAAAGTACCCCGATACTTATAGAATATAATTCTCTAGAAATTAGGTGTTATGCGACGCACTATGCGAGCGCATGACGTGTATGTGGACCGCATAATGGTCGCATACCTGGGCAGATCACTGCCCCATTTGAAGTCAACTATGCGGTCCAGTATGTGATCGCATAACGTGTATGCGGACCACACAATGGTCGCATACCTGGGCAGTGTGTTTCAAATTTTGGCCCATCATGAGGGCCATTATGCGGTCGAGTTTGTGCACCGCATGTCAGGAATGCGATCACATTCCTGACCGCATTCTTGTGTCGGGCCCTGTTTTTCCTAATTTTTAAAAAACCCGACCCCAGTTCATTAAAATACCCCTACCCTTCATTTTTAACCATTTTTCTGAGATATTAGAGAGAGGAAAGAGTGGGTTCTAGAGAGAGAAAGTCCCAACTTCATCAAATTGGTCTTCCTTCATCACTCAAGCTTGGAACTAATCACGTAGAACACAAATTTCTTCACTCTAAGAGGTAAGCTTCCACCCCATTAACCCTAAATTTCCAGATTTTTGGAAAATGAAATATGGGTAGGATATTTATAAAGATGGGGTTAAGAATCTTGCATGCATGTACTCAATTTGCCATAATCTAGTAAAGGAAAATAGGTTGGAGTAACCTTTCACTAAAAATGGGTTATTTAATCTAAAAGAACACCTAGTGCTTGGTGGAAAGCTCAAGTGAGTTCAAGACATTTTCATGATTCCTAATTCTACGTTTAAATGTGCCGTATTGTGAATTAGATCAAAGGTGCTAGAAGGTCCGGAGATTTGAGATAGAAATTAAGGAAAGATCCCGATACGAGGTATGTATGGCTAACTTTAACCTTTGTAGAATCCTCTTGTTGGGTCCGAGTATTCGGTATGTGTACCTTATTTGGAAATATGTGAATTGATTGTTCAAATGTGTTGAGACGTAAGATTCTATTCTCTGATTATCCTAGTTGATTGTCATGCTACCGTGCTATATGAGGTTGTGAAAGGTGTTTGATGTGCCTATTTTATTATGTGCAAAGCTCGTAAATGCTAAATGGTTTTTATATGAAAGGATGTGTAATGAACGAAAGAGTGATAATGTGCCCAAATGTGGGAATGTTTAAAATAGCTAAAAGTCGTGCGTGGAAAGTAATGGAAGAGAGTATTGTGAAACGATGTAACTGAACTGGACGATTATGGAAACACCGTGTTCATGAAATTACTACTTGATAAGAGTTGGTGCCTTGGGCCCAAATAAATAAGTTGTTGATATGAACTTGTACTCCTTGACATGATGATTCTTGAAATGAAATTGTTTGTGATTGTTGTTGTGAATTTAATGTGTCAGGCAAGGTCGGGTTGCGCGCCGCAACACGAAGTAATAAGGTTGATGAGTTGTGGTGATAAGGGTGGCCGAGGTAATAAGGGTGGAATGTGATCGTTATCACTACTGAAATGAAAATCTATGAGCTCTTGAATATGATGATGTTGAAAGGGAAAAATGAGAGATTGTGAAACTTGTTTGATTTTGGTTGTTTTCTTCCACGCGCATTGATTAATTGGTTCTATTACTGTTCCTTAATTGTGTATTGTTTGATTGTACGTGCGATAAAGTTTGTTTATACATACTAATACTATTCCACAGTACTAACATCCCTTTTGCCGGGGGCGCTACATCTTTTATATTGATGTAGGTGGGTCCATAGCAGGTTGCTCAACTCGCCATTAGTGGTGCTTTCTCCTCATCCTTTTTCAGCTGTACTGGTGAGCCCCTCTTCCTCTCGGGGCCATGTGTAGTTCATGCATCTCCTTTTGAGTATATTATGTATTGAAAGGTATAGAGGGGGACTTGTTTCCGGCAAGTATTGTATAAACTCCTAGTACTCTTAGAGGCTCCGTAGACACTATGTGGGTGTATATATATATTTTCGGGCAGCGGTTGTATGTATTCGTAATCGTGGTCTGTATCGGGAAATGTTGTATCTAATATGTATGAATTGGGAAATCTAGTACAATAATGTAACATGAGGAAAAAAATTTGACTTATTGTGGTAATCACGCACTTTTAAGCTTATCTCACTGTTTCACACAAATAATGTATGTTATAAACACGGGGAAACACATCGGGTGGGAAAGGTAAATTAGGTTCTCTTGACTGGGGTCACCCGGTTGAGTGCCGGTCGCGTCCCTCGATTTTGTGGCGTGACAAAAATATCTGAAAATAATAACGGGAATTGACAACACAAATTAAACAGTGAAAAGATACGGCACGACATGTCCCCTCGTGCATAATAATATAAAATATGGCACGGAATGTCCCCTCGTGCATAAACAATATAAGCGTGGCACGGAATGTCCCCTCGTGCATAATCATATAAAATATGGCACAGAATGTCCCCTCATGCATAAACAATATAAACATGGCAGGGAATGTCCTCTCGTGCATAATAATATAAAATATGGCACGGAATGTCCCCTCGTGCATAATAATATAAAATATGGCTCAAAACGTCCCCTCGTGCATAAATAATATAAAATGTCCCCTCATGCATAATAGTATAAAATATGGCACGAAATGTCCCCTCGTGCATAAACAATATAAACATTGCACGGAATGTCCCCTCGTGCATAATAATATAAAATATGGCACGGAATGTCCCCTCGTGCATAAACAATATAAACATGGCACGGAATACAGCATAGTGGAAATATAATTCAAAATCACCCGGCAAGGGAAAGTATCAGTCAATATCGTAACGATTGCCCGGCAAGGGTCTCAGCTATAACCAATCATTTCAAATATATCCTTTACAATTGGGTTCCTAATTGAACCAATACATCATGAGTTCATCAACCAGAGTTTTCAACATTAATCAACTTCCAAGTAGAGACAATTGCATGTTATAACAAACATGGAAGTAATAATAAGTTTTTTTATCGAAAATAGACTCACGGGCATGTTTGACACACAATGAATAGGTACTCGTCACCTCACCTATGCATTGAACATGATAAACACTTAACACATAGCATACAATACCTATTCCCTCACCAAAGATAGGCAAGACAGTTACCTCGGGTCCAAAATATAGCAATCAACCCTCTAACACCACCTTTCCTTTAGAATTCAACTCCGGAATGGTATTATCTAGACATAATTAACTCAAGTATATCAATAATGATTCAATAATTAAATTCCATAGCTAATTACCCATTTCTATGAGATCTTCCAAAAATAAGCCCGCTTGGTCCAAACACGAGGCTCGGACCAAAAACCGATCATCCATACCCCCACGAGTTCAAATATATTATTTGTTTTGAAATCCAACCCCAAATTGAGGTTGAATTTCCCAAAGTCCCATACTCCCTAACTCTACCCAAATCCCCTCATTTCTACTTGTTTTCATGATTCTAGGCCTAGATTCTCGTGTTGATGAAGGAAAAATAGAAGAAATTGGAGTTGAAGTCACTTACCCAAGTGGTTATGGAGGAAGGATGGTTTGGAACTCGGCTATGGGGTTGGGAGAAGAAGAAGAAGGTAAAAATTATGAAATTCCCGTATAGCATTATGTTTTTGGGCTATTTAAATAACTGGACGAAAAATACTCTTCGCGTTCGCGGGCCCATGGCCGTGTTTGTGAAGGGTTGACAATCGTGACCTACACGTTCGTGAGCCTAGGGCCGCATTCGTGAAGAACAACCTACCCAACCCCTCAGCCTAACACTACGCGTTCGCACCCCTGGGGACGCGTTCGCGTAGAGGCGGTGTCCAGTGCTCCGCGTTCGCGTTTCCCTTTACGCCTTCGCGTAGAGTAAAAACCCAGGACAAGATATTTACCCTTCACGTTCGCGGGCCCTTGGCCGCGTTCGCGAAGAGTATTACACCAGACACAAACAAAACATCAAAAACACCAGATTTTTCTACTTTATACACCCCGTTAACTACCCAAAACTCACCCGAGCCCTCGGGGCTCAAAAATAAAAATACTCACGACTCCTAAATCATCCTACGAACTTATTCAAGCATTTAAATCACCAAAATATCATCAAAACAAGGAATTAAACCTCAAATCTCATCGAATTTTCTTAAAACTTCATAAGGCCTAATATTCTGATTTTGATCCGAAACTCGTCATTTCAAGTCCGTTTTACACCAAATTTCACAGATAAGTCACATAACATATATTCAACCTATTCCGGGCTCCAGAACCATAATACGGGCCCGGAAACACAATTTTCACATCAAATGTTTTTTTCAAAAGTCTCTATTATTTTCAGAAAACAAATTTCTTTAAAAATTAATTTCTCGGGATTGGGACCTCGGAATTCGATTTCGGGCATACACCCAGTTCCTATATTTTCCTATGGACCCTCCGGGATCGTCAAATCATGGGTCCGGGTCCGTTTACAAAAAATGTTGACCAAAGTCAACTTTATTCCATTAACTATCATAAATTCAACAGTTCAACACATTTCCACATAAAATCTTTCCGGCTACGCGCTCGGGCTACACACGCATCTCGAGGTGAGATTAACAGAGGCTTTCGGTGCCTCAGAACACAGTTTCTACTAAATTACACAAGATGACCTTTTGGGTCATCACAGAACCACAACAAAAATATCAGAAATTGGGGTTTTAGCATAAATCAACTAGGTTAAGGAAAACTCAACGTAATCAGTCGAAAAAACATAAGAACCAGAGGATTAAACACGTAAAGTTAGAGAGGGTTTTGAAGAAAATATTTTCAGGAAACCCTAATTTAGGAAAATGAAAAGCTATTCGAAAATCAGGAGATTTTCATATGAAAAACATACAATACAAGTTTAACCCATATCAGATATGTACCGATCTGAGAAGCTGAAGAGATGAAATTAGAGTTTTGAGAAAATAACATAGAGAGGAAGACGAGGCATAGAAATCCATAGGTTTAGGCAAAGATAAGAAGATCTTACTCAAAGTCGAGCCATGGCGACCTGAAACAGGCAAGAACAGGCCTAAGGTGTGAGTGGATCGACCCTCATCCCTTGAGGGCCTTGGAGACAAGTAATACTGACACAAGAGAGCCATGAGAGGCCTGAGAGTGGTGAGGAACCACCATGGTTGACGATGGAGAGTGAAGGCGAGGTGAGAGTTAGGGTTAGAATTAGAGAGCGTTTTGTAAAGACCCGTAAAATTTTATGGCTAAAAATAATAGCCAATTAGGTCCCCGTGTTGTTATAACTGTAGAAATTCTTAAAACGGACCCTTTCTGAGTAAAAAGTACCCCGGGACTTAAAACATATAATTTTTCAGATTTGCGCAGGTATGCAGTCCACTATGCGATCGCAGATCAGGTATGCAGAACGCATAGTGGTCGCATACCAGGACAGTTTGCTGTCCATTTTGAGGACAACTATGCGGCCAAGAATGCGATCGCATTTCATGAATGCGGGCCGCATAGTTGTCGCATTATTGCACCTTGAGTTTTGCGAAGGGAGTTATGCGACGCACTATGCGATCGCATCATAGGTACGCGGACCGCATAGTGGTCGCATACCTAGACAATCCACTTTTCTTTTTAGCTCATTTGAGGGCCAATTATGCGACAGGAATGCGGACCGCATAGCAGGAATACGATCGCATTCCTGACCGTATTTCTGCTTCGGGACTATTAAATTTCTAATTTTATACCCGACCCCCACTTCATTAAAACACTTACCCCGTTCAATTTTAAAGATCTTATGAACAAAATAGAGAGAGGGAAGAGAGTGTTCTAGAGAGATAAAGTCCCAACTTCATCAAAGTGATCCTCCTTCATCATTCAAGCTTGGAACTAATCAAGTAGGGCACCATTGTCTTCACCATAAAGGGTAATCTTCTACGCCACCAACCTTAATTTTCAGATTTTATTAAAATAAAACATGGTTAGGTAAGTTCATGATGATGGGGGTAGGGGTCTTGCATGCATGTAACCAACTAGTCATAATCTAGTAAAAGAAAATGGGTTAGAGTAATCTTTCAGTAAAAAGAGGCCATTTAATCTAAAGGAACACCTAGTATTTGATAGAATGCTCTAGTGAGTTCAAGACATGATTGTTATTCCTAATACTAAGTTAAGTTATGCCACATTGTGAACTAGATTGAAGGTGCTAGAAGGTCCGGTGAATTGTGGTAGAAATTAAGGAAAAATCCCAAACCAAGGTATGTATGGCTAACTTTAATCCTTGTAGAGTCATCTTGTTGTGGTCCGAGCACTCAGTATGAAATTCTTGTTTGAACATTTGTGAATTGATTTCCCTACTGTGTCGAGGTGTAAGACTTCGCTCTTTGAATTTCTTAGTCGATTACCATGTTATATGAGCCTGCGAAAAAGTGATTCTTTGTGATTATTCAATCATGTGCAAAGCTTGTTAAATGTTGAATACATCAGTATGAGAGAATGTGCTGCAAAATGAAAGAAATGATAACGAATAAAAATGTTGAACGTATCTAAGTGTTAAATGCTGTGTAATAAATAATGGAAAAGGAAACGAGGATAAACTGTTTGAGCTATATGTTGATGGCATACTGTATATGACTCACTGTTTGATAAAGATTTCTATGGCCTTGATTCTATATGGTTACTTGGTTGTTAAGAATGAATGTCCTTGACAATGACAATCTTCGTGATTGAATTAGTGGTTGAGGTTGAACGCCGCAACATAAACGTAAGGTGGGATCGGGTTGCACGCCCCAACAGAAATGTAAGGTGGGATACGGTTGCACGACGCAATAGAAGTAATAATGATGTAATGTGATTGTGAGATGGGATCAGGTTGCATGCCGTACCAGAAGAAATAAGGGTGAAGTATGATAGTAAGGTGGGATCGAGTTGCGTGCCGCAATAGGGGAAACAATTGAAATAAGAAACTGTGGAAACCTCATTTGTGATTCTCTGTATCTCTGTGCAATATATGTTTGGGTTTCTTTAACTGCCTCATATATGTGTATTGTTTGATTTTACATACAGTAAAGTTTGTTTATACATAGTAGTACTATTCAATGGTACTAACGTCCTTTTTCCGGGAGCGTACATCTTCTATATGGATGTAGGTGGTTCTATAACAGGTAGCTCGGTTCGCCGTTAGTTGTGCCTCCTCTTCATCTCTCTAGCAGTTTTGGTGAGCCCCATTTCCTCTTGGGGCTGTGTGAAGTCTATATCATCTCATTTTGTATATTTTGTGTATTTTAAGGTAAAGTCGAGGCCTCCGTAGACATGATGTGGGTTGTACATATATATATTGTAAACACGGGGTAGCGCGTTGGGAAGGAAAGGCAATATAGGTCCGCTTGACTTGGATCATCTAGTTGGGTGCCGGTCTCGTCCCTCGTTTTTGGGGCGTGACAAACTTGGTATTTGAGCCTAAGGTTTTAAAGGTGTCCTAGGATGTCTCAAAGCCGAGTTTAGTAGAGCCCTTCTTATCGGCGTGCTGTCGACCACATCTTTAATTAGGGGGCTGCATGGACATTTAGGAAAGTACCCTTTTATTTCTATTCTATATCGTGCGATGTAGTGAAAGGTGAGGTTGTCTATCTCTAACTCGTGCATTTTTCCAATTTTCAGTAAATGGCACCCAAGAAGAGAGACCGACTCGGCCTAGAGGCCAATGCCACCCCAAGAGTGGCCTTGAATTCTTTATCTGATGGTGCGGGTGAGAATGATTCCTTGACCCTGAATCTGCATGACTGTTCCATCCCAGGCCAGGATATTCCTATTCATGCTCCAGCGAAGGGTGGTACAGTACCTCCGACTGATGTTCCTAATCCTTCTTCAGTCCCAGCTTCCTGTCCCGGTATTTCTGATGGGGACCTCAGGGGAGCTATTCAGATGTTGACTCAGCTAGTGGCCTCCCAGGCCCAAAGATCTGAATAGCTCCCCTGAGCCCCCCATCAAAAATACTGGGACAGGAAGCTGGGACTGAAGAAGGATCAGGAACATCCGTCGGAGGGACTGTACCACCCTCTGCTAGAGTAGGAATAGGAATATCCTAGCCTGGGATGGAAGAGTCAGGTAGATTCAGGGTCAAGGAATCATTCTCACCCGCACCATTAGATAAAGAATTCACGGCCACTCCTGGGGTGGCATTGGCCTCTAGGCTGAGTCGAGCACTCTTCTTGGTTACCATTTACTGAAAATTGGAACAATGCACGAGTTAGAGATAGACAATCTCATCTTCCACCAGATCGCACGATATAGAGTAGCAATAAAAGGGTACTTTCCTAAATGTCCATGCATCCCCTAATTATAGATGTGGTCGAAAACACACCGATACGAAGGGCTATACTAGACACGGCTCCTAGACATCCTATGACACTTTTAAAACCTTAGGCTCTGATACCAATTTTTTTACGCACCAAAAATCGAGGGACGAGACCGACACCTAACCGGGTGAACAGGGTCAAGCGGACCTGGATTTGCCTTTCCTACCCAATGTGTTTCCCCCGTATATACAATGCACCATATTCCATGTGAAATAACAACTTAAGATTTAAGTGTGGATTTACAAACTTAAGTTCGTTTCTTCTTTTAGCATTTCAACAATGATTCCCAAAACATACACAATACATACGTAACTTTCCAATACGGACCACGATTCCGAATACGTACAGTTACTACCCAAAATACATATATGCACCCACATCATGTCTACAGAGCCTTTATGAATACTAGGAGTTTATACAATACTTGCCGGCAACAAGGCCTCGGCTATACCTTACAAAACATAACAGACTCAAAAGAGATGGCATGAATTACATACGGCCCCGGGAGGAAGTGGGGCTCACCAGTACTTGCTGAAAGATGAGGAGGAGGCAACACTAACGACGAGCTGAGCTACCTGCTATGGACCCACCTACATCCATATAAAAGATGTAGCGCCCCCGGCAAAAGGGACGTTAGTACTGGGGAATAGTACTAGTAAGTATGATCAAACTTTACTCAAAGTAAAATCAACAGATGCACAAATATAAAGCAATTAAAGGAACAAACACATAGTGCACAGTGATACATAAAACAAGTACAATTGAGAGCTTCACAGATTCTCGTTTCATTACAATCACATTTCCTTTTACACTCCACCCTTGTTACCTCTCCACCCTTATTAGCACGTGTTGCGGCGTGCAACCCGATCCCACCTTACGTTTCTGTTGCGGCGTGCAACCCGATCCCGTCGTACAGTTTACACTCCACCCTTGTTACCTCTCCACCTTTATTACTACGTGTTGCAGCGTGCAACCCGATCCCACCGGACCATCACATTTCATGGAAAACAATAACAACCCGCAATTCAATCATAGGGTTTCATATCATCAAAAGTACAATTTCATAACACCCAACTAATCATGTGTTCACAATAATCTTTAACATCCATTAATTCAACCACAAAGATACTCATAAACAAGAATGTAAATTCATTACAATCAACAACCCATATGAAGTTAAGCCACAGTAAACCTTGTTAACAATGAGTCATATACGATATTTCCGTGGCCATTTAGTTCAATTAGATCAATTCACAATTCCCCTTCACTTGTTACATAGCCCTTATCACTTAGATACATTTACATATTTGAGTTTGTTATCATTCTTCCATACCAACATACTCAAGCATTTAACGAACCTTGCACATGTTAGAGTAATCACATAGAAGTTACCTTTCACAGTTTCAATTATCACGATAATCGACTAAGACAAATCAGAGAATGAAATTTCACACCTCAACGAAACCGGGCAATCAATTCACATATATTCAGCAAGAAACTCATACCGAATGTTTGGAAACCAAAAGGTGACCCTACGAAGATTAAAGTTAGCCATATATACCTCGAGTCGTCCCCTTTTTAATTTCTATCAAAATTCACCGGACCGTCTAGCACCGTCAATCTATTCCACAATGTGACATATTTCACATAGAATTAGGAATCTTGTACCCAATTGAGCATTATATCAAACACTATGTGACCCCTTAGACTACTAACCCCTTTTGAGAATAATTAGCCAAACTTATTTTTTCCCTTTACTAGATTACGGGATTTAACTCACATGCATGCAAGGTTTGACTTTTTATTTTCAAGAACCAACCTATGTGTGTTTCATTCTTACACAAAAACTGAGAAATTAGGGAAATTGGGTGAAGACTTACCTCTTTGATTGAAGAAGATGACAATAACTTGATCATTTCCGGGCTTGAGGGATTTTGGAAAATCAAATTCGATGATGTTGAAACCTTCTCTCTCAATAACTCTCTTCTTCTCTCTCTCTAATTTTTGTCAGAAAATTGTTAAAAATGAAGGGAATGGGTATTTTATAAAATAGGGGGTTGGGTTTTAAATTTAGAAAATAGGAGCCTCGACACAGAGATGCGGTCAGGAATGCGATCACATTCCTGCTATGCGGTCCGCATTCCTATCGCATTACCGGCCCTCCAGATGGTCCAAAAGTAGACCGGACTGACCAGGTATGTGACCACTATGCGGTCCGCATACCTGTTATGCGATCGCATAACATCCCTTGCAAAAACCATGGGGAAAGAATGCGACAACTATGCGGCACGCATTCGTGAAATGCTATCACATTCTAGGCCGCATAGCTGTCCTCAAAATGGACAGGAAACTGTCCAGGTATGCGACCACTATGCGGTCCACATAGCTGTTATGCAATCGCATAGTGCGTCACATAACGCGCAATTTTTGGAAAATTTAATCTTTCAACTTCCGGTATACTTTTTACTCAAAATAGGACCGTTTTAAGAATTTCTACAGTTATAACAGCACAGGGACCTATTTGGGCATTACTTTTGACATAGAAATTTTACAAGTTTTTACACTTGGGTTTGGCTGGATATTATCGGAGGTTCGTGGAGGGATTCTCTACCCTATCCTCCCCATTGACTAAGCTGACACAAAAGGCGATTAAGTTCTAGTGGTCCGATGCTTGTGAAAAGAG
Source organism: Nicotiana paniculata (assembly GCA_005239505.1). NCBI lineage: Eukaryota > Viridiplantae > Streptophyta > Magnoliopsida > Solanales > Solanaceae > Nicotiana > Nicotiana paniculata. The sequence continues at coordinate 33,355 of ML328272.1, read as the reverse complement.
TTTTCAGGAATTGAAATTGAGTTTGACTCTGGCGCCAGTGTTGACCTTGCTAGAGGGTTCAGAGGGATTTGTGGTCTACTTTGATGCTTCAAGGGTTGGTTTGGGGTGTGTGTTGATGCATTGCATGAAGGTAATAACGTATGCTTCAAGACAACTCAAGAATCATGAGAAGAATTATCCAACACATGATTTGGAGCTCGCGGCGCTTCTGTTTGCATTGAAAATCTTGCGGCATTATCTTTATGGGGTCCATGGGGACGTGTTCACAGACCACAAGAGTCTTCAGTATTTATTCAAAAAAAAGGAGTTGAACTTATGGCAAGGGAGGTGGTTATAATTGCTCAACGATTATGATATGAACATTTTGTACCATCCAGGAAAGGTGAACGTGGTAGCCGACGCTCTTAGTCGGAAATCAATGGGTAGCTTAGCTCATTTGGAAGCAGGTCAGAGGATTTTGGCTCGGGAGGTTTATCAGTTGGCCAGTCTGGGGGTATGTCTTTCGGCCCAGGTGAAGGGAATGTCGTGGTGCATAACGTAGCGGAGTCTTTTCTTGTAACAGAAATCAAGGAAAAGAAATTCAGAATTCCAACACTGGTACAGTTGAGAGAGGCAATTTTGAATCTTAAGACTTTAGAATTTTCACTCGGCAATGATAACGGTGTTTTGCGGTGCCAAGGGAGACTATGTGTTCCGGACGTGAATGATATTGGGGAAGGGTAATGTAAAAGGCTCACAATTAAAGGTATTCAGTACCCCCAGGTTCTACGACAATGTATCATGATCTCAAGGAGATTTATTGGTGGAATGGTATGAAGAGGGGTGTGGCGGACTTTGTGGCTAGGTGTCCGAATGGTCAGCAAGTGAAGGCCGAGCATCAGAGACCCAGTGGGTTGACACAGCTTATGGAAATACCAATATGAAAATGGGAGATGATCAATATGGACTTTGTGGTGGGGATACCCCGCACTCAGTGCAGGTTCGACTCAGTTTGGGTAATAGTGGATCGGCTCAAGAAGTCGGCGCACTTCTTGCCAGTCAAGTCCATCGATACTGCAGAAGAATACACTCAGTTATATATCAAAGAAATAGTCAGGCTCCATGGCACTCCAGTATCTATTATCTCGGATCGAGGGGCCCAGTTCATATCTAAATTTTGGAAGAAGTTTCAGCAAAAGTTTGGGTACGCAGGTAAATCTCATCACATCATTCCATCCAGAAACTGATGGGCAAGCAGAGCAGACCATTCAGACGCTTGAAGATATGTTACAGGCTTGTGTATTGGATTTCAAGAGTAGCTGTGATGATCACTTGCCGCTTATAGAACTTGCTTATAATAACAGTTTCTATGCTAGTATTCAGATGACCCCATTTGAGGCATTTAATGAAAGGAGGTGTAGGTCTCCGATTGGATGGTTCGAGGTTGGCGAGGCGGAACTGCTAGGACCGGATCTTGTGCACCAAGCTATGGAAAAAGTTAAAGTCATTCAGGAAAGGATGAAGACTGCTCAGAGTCGTTAGAAATCCTATGCGGACGTTCGTCGAAGAGATTTGGAGTTTCAAGTAGATGATTGGGTATTCTTGAAGGTGTCTCCCATGAAGGGAGTGATGAGGTTTGGGAAGAAATGGAAATTGAGCCCAAGGTATGTCGGGCCATATAGGATTGCTCAGAGGATAGGACAGGTGGCTTATAGGCTGAAATTGCCCTGCCCCCTAAAATATCATTAGTGCACCCAGTGTTTCATGTGTCCATGTTGAAGAAGGTGGTTGGGGATCCATCCGCCATTCTGCCGGTTGAGACGGTTGAAATTAATGAAGGATTGTCATATGAAGAGGTTCCAATTGCTATTCATTATAGGCAAGTCTGTAGATTGAGGAACAAATAGATTGCTTCTGTTGAAGTGTTATAGCAACGTCAACAAATCGAAGTGAGAAATACCCCCATTTGTTTGAATAAGTCCGGTAATGGTTTGAAAATTTGTCATTCCTAAGAAATTATATATTGTGTCAAATTTTGTGCAAAAGCACCCCATTTTTCCCCTAGTTGCCCTATTATTGTAACTTCTCAAGTTGTGCCATATTTGTGTATGTTTTAATTAGTTGGGTAATGTGCAACTCCTTGAAGTTAGGTAAATTATGTGCAATTTATGTGATAGTTAAATGATATGCAAGTTTGTGGAGTTAACGAACTATGTGAGGCTTGTGGAAGTAACTGAATTATATATAGCTTGTTGAAATAACCGGATTTTGTGCAAGTTGATAGAGTAACTAAAATATGTGGAATTGGTTAAAATGTGTTTCAGGGGCTCTCTGATAAGTAGATATGCCCAATTACTAAGGAAACTCTGGCGAAATTTTAAGGAAATAGCGGAGTTAGTAAAAATTTGGGGGTTGACTTATTTTATGTTTTTCCTACTCTAGTGATCCCGATCCTCATTCGAGGATGAATGATTTTAAGTGGGGGAGAATGTAAAGACCCGTAAAATTTTATGGCTAAAAATAATGCCCAGATAGGTCCCCGTGTTGTTATAACTGTAGAAATTCTTAAAACGGACCCTTTTTGAGTAAAATGTACCCAGAACTTAAAAGATATAATTTTCCAGATTTGTGCAGGTCTGCGGTCCACTATGCGATTGCAGAACTGACATGCATATTGCATAGTGGTCGCATACCTAGACAGTTTTCTGTCCATTTTGAGGATAACTATGCGGCCTAGAATGGGATCGCATTTCACGAATGCGGGCCGCATAGTTGTCGCATTATTGCACTTTGAGTTTTGCGGAGGGAGTTATGCAACGCACTATGCGATCACATAATAGGTATGCGTACCGCATAGTGGTCGCATACCTGGGCAGTCTACTTTTCATTTTGGCCCATTTGAGGGCAAATTATGCGACAGGAATGCGGACCGCATAGCAGGAATGTGATGGCATTCCTGACCGCATTTCTGCTTCAGGACTGTTAAAGATTGTCATTTCTGCTTCGGGACGAATTTCCTCATTTCTGCTTCGGTTACCCCCTTCCATTTTAAAGATTTTATGAACAAAATATAGAGAGGGAAGATAGAGTTCTAGAGAGAGAAAGTCCCAACTTCATCAAAGTGATCCTCTTTCATCATTCAAACTTGGAACTAATCAAGTAGGGCACCATTTTCTTCACCACAAGAGGTAAGCTTCTACCCCACCAACCTTAATTTCCAGATTTTGTTAAAATAAAACATGGTTAGGTAAGTTCATGAAGATGGGGGTAGGGGTCTTCCATGAATGTAACCAACTAGTCATAATCTAGTAAAAGGAAATGGGTTAGGGTAATATTTTCACTAAAACGAGGCCATTTAATCTAAAGGAACACCTAGTGTTTGATATAATGCTCAAGTGAGTTCAATACATGATCGTTACTCCTAATTATAAGTTCAATTATGCCACATTGTGAACTACATTGAAGGTGCTATAAGGTCCGGTGAATTGTGGAAGAAATTAAGGAAAAATCCCAAACCAAGGTATGTATGGCTAACTTTAATCCTTGTAGAGTCATCTTGTTGGTGTCCGAGCACTCAGTATGAAATTCTTACTTGAGCATTTGTGAATTGATTTCCCTACTCTGTCGAGGTGTAAGACTTCGTTCTTTGAATTTCTTAGTCGATTACCATGTTATATGAGCTTCTAAAAGTGATTCTTTATGATTATTCTATCATGTGCAAAGCTTGTTAAATATTGAATACATCGGTATAAGAGAATGTGCTGCAAAATGAAAGAAATGATAACGAATCAAAGTGTTGAACGTATCTATGTGTTAAATGTTGTGTAGTAAATAATGGAAAAGGAAACAGGGATAAACTATTTGAGCTATATGTTGATGGCATATCGTATATGACTCACTATTTGTTAAAGATTTTTGTGGCCTTGATTGCATATGGTTACTTGGTTGTTACGAATGAATATCCTTGACAATGAAAATCTTCGTAATTGAATTATTGGTTGAGGTTGCACGCCGCAACAGAAATGTAAGGTGGGATCGGGTTGCATGCTGCAACAGAAGTAATAAGGGTGTAATGTGATTGTGAGATGGGATTCGGTTGCACGCTGCAACAGAAGATATGAGGGTGGAGTATGATGCTAAGGTGGGATCGGGTTGCGCGCCGCAACAGGGGAAACAATTGAAATAAGAAACTCTGGAAACCTCATTTGTGATTCTCTGTTTCTCTGTGCAATATTTGTTTTGGTTTCTTTAATGTCCCTTTAACAGGGTAAAGTTTGTTTATACATACTAGTACTATTCAATGGTACTAACGTCCCTTTTGCCGGGGGCGCTACATCTTCTATATGGATGTAGGTGGTTGTATAGCAGGTAGCTCAGTTCGTCGTTAGTGGTGCCTCCTCTTCATCTCTTTAGCAGTTCTGGTGAGCCCCATTTCTTCTCGAGGCCGTTTGTAGTCTATATCATCTCATTTTGTATATTCTGTGTCTTTTAAGGTCTAGCCGGGGCCTTGTTACCGGCAAGTATTGTGTAAACCCTTAGCACTCTTTTTAGAGTAATATTTCACTAGAAAGAGGCCATTTAATCTAAAGGAACTCCTAGTGTTTGATAGATTGGTCAAGGGAGTTCAAGGCATGATCGTTATTCCTAATTCTAAGTTCAATTATGCCACATTGTGAACTAGATTGAAGGTGCTTGAAGGTCCGGTGAATTGTGGCAGAAATTAAGGAGAAATCCCAAATCAAGGTATGTATGGCTAACTTTAATCTTTGTAGAGTCATCTTGTTGGTTTCCAAGGACTCATTATGAAATTCTTGGTTGAATATACATGAATTAATTTCCCTGCTGTGTCAAGGTGTAAGACTTCGCGCTTTGAATTTCTTAGTCAATTACCATGTTATATGAGCTTGGGAAGAGGTGATCTTTTGTACATATTCTATCATGAGCAAAGCCTGTTAAATGTTGAATACATCGGTATGAGAGGATGTGCTGCAATACGAAAGAAATGATAATGAAACAAAGTGTTGAATGTATCTAAGTGCTAGAAGTTGTGTAGTAAATAATGTAAAGGAAACATGGATACACTAATTGAGCTATGTGTTGATGGCATGCCGTATGTGACTCACTGTTTGATGAAGATTTTTGTGGCCTTGATTTTATGTGGTTACTTGGTTGTTACGACTGAATATCCTTGACGATGAGAATCTTTTTGATTGAATTGTTTGTTGATGTTGCTATTAATTACATTGTTGATGTATCAAAGTGCTAAAGGTTGTGTAGCAAATGATGAAAGTAAATATGGGCTGATTTTGTTGAGTTAAATTATTGTGGCAACACCATATATGAATTACTGATTGGTAAGGATCATTGTGCCTTGATTTCACATAGTTATTGTTTGATAAGAACTTATGTTCTTCATGATGATGATCATTGTGATATAATTGTTGGTGGTTGTTGCTATGAAATGTGACTGTAAGGTGGGACCGGGTTGCACAGTGCAATAGAAATTTAAGGTGGGATCGGGTTGCACGCCGCAACATAAATGGAAAGTGAGATTGGGTTGCACTCCCCAACAGAATTATAAGGTGGCATCGGGTTGCACGCCACAACAAAAGTAATAACGGTGTTATGTGATTGTGAGATGGGATCGGATTTCACGCCGCAACAGAAGAAATATGGGTGGCATATGATTGTAAGGGGGGATTTGGTTGCACATCGCAACAGGAAAACAATAGAAATAAGAAACTGTGGAAACCCCATTTGTGTTTCTCTGTATCTCTGTGCAATATTTGTTGGGTTTCTTTAACTACCTCATATATGTGTATTGCTTGATTTTACGCAGAGTAAAGTTTGTTTATACATACATGTATTATTCAATGGTACTAACGTCCCTTTTGCTGGGGGTGCTACATCTTATATATGGATGTAGGTGGTTCTGTAGCAGGTAGCTCGGTTCGCCGTTAGTGGTGCCTCCTCTTTGTCTCTCTAGCAGTTCCGGTGAGCCCCATTTCCTCTCGGGGCCGTGTGTAGTCTATATCATATCATTTTGTATATTGATGTCTCTTTAAGGTATAGCCGGGGCCTTGTTGCCGGCAAGTATTATGTAAACCCTTAGAACTCTTAGAGGCTCCGTAGACATGATGTGGGTTGTACATATATGTATGTTGGGCAGTAAATGTGTTTACTAGTAATCGTGGTCCGAACCAGAATTATTGTATGTTTTGTGATTATCAAATGTGGAAATGATAAAGGATAAAATGAACTCAAGTATTAGATTCATGCTTAAACTATAAATTGATAATTCATCTGGAATATTGTATATTGTAAACACGGGGTAGCGCGTTGGGTAGGAAAGGCAATCCAGGTCCGCTTGACCGGGATCATCCGATTGGGCGCCGGTCTTGTCCCTCGGTTTTGGGGCGTGACACGTTTGAGAGGAAAGAGAGATGAGTGACAGCGGATGTGAGCGGAGGAATGACAGGTTTGGGGAAGGGGTCACTTAGGTTAATTAAGGAAATAATTAACCTGGACCGTTGATAAAAAAATGATCAACGGCCAGGATTTGGACGGAAGTGGGTCGGGTAGGATGAGGTTTGGCCATAGGGTCTTTAGCTAGTGTATAAGGCTTTTTTGTTTTTTGGGCTGGCTAATATAAGCTATGGTTGAGATAAATGGGCTATTTGTTAAATACCAAGATAATTTAATTAAAACAATTTTATAAAATAATTACTAATTATAAAAAATGAATTTCACGCATATAATTTTGTGTTATTTTTGCCAGAAATTAGTCTTTTGTATTTTTAAATACTAAGATAGCCAAAAGGTGCCAATTTGGCTATTTATGGAATAATTTGGTCTTAGTAGGACCATAAACAATGAATTAAGTCAAGAAATGTCTTTGAAGTCATTCGTGATGCAATTTTATAATTAGCTATTGGGAATAAAGTACTGGACAAATTAATAAAAATGTAGAAAAAATATGGAAAAATACCAATTGCTACCAATGCATTATTTTGAAGGTATATATGCAATAAAATTAATTTTTAGGAAAAATTGGGTATCAACAGCTGCCCCTCTTTACCCGGGAAGGAAGAAAGAGTTGTCAGGTAAAGATATGATGACCAATTTTGACCGAGCGAAACGATTTAAGGGATTTAGGCCGCACTCTGGCTTCTGAGCTGCCTACATATCCCTGGTTTTACAGGAATCAGGTCGTATGTAGTTCCAGATTCATCGGCGAGATATACCAGTGAAGTCACTGCAAGAAGGAACGCAATATCTAGGGATATGTGAATGAATGGTTCACGAGAGACGTCAAGTTTGATACAGTTGAGGGAACTGGAGCAGGATCGCTCCTTCTAGGATAGCAGTTTCTTGCCGGGTCACCTGCAAATAGAGATAATATGAGCATATATTTGTGTGAAAATTTAAACATGATGCAGATTCCCATCGGACCATGAGAGTTGTCTTTGGACGGTTGAGGATGACGTCCTTATACCATGACGTTCTGGGCCATGAGTTGATTAATGAGATTCGCATGCCATGAAATTATGTTCTCGGGCCATGAAGATGGTGCCTCCGAACTATGACGCCTTTGAATAATGATATGCAAATTGAGAGAGATCCTCAGGCCATGACATGGCGTCTTTCGGCTATGAGGATTATGCCTTTAGACTATGACGCCTTTGGACAGGTTGGCGATATTTCAACCCATGAGATGCAATAATATGATGTCAATAAGACATAGCTTAGTCTTATGCAGGGGAAGGCAGCGTTTAGCCTTATGCATAGGAAGGCCGAGATTAGCCTTATGCAGGATGGAGATAGAGCTTAGTCTCATGCACGGGAAGGCAGCAATTAGCCTTATGAAAAGGTGAAGGAAGAGATTAGCCTTATGCAAGGTGAAGGTAGATATTAGCCTTATGAAAATGGAAGGCAGCGTTTAGCCTTTATGCAAGGTGAAGGAAGAGATTAGCCTTATGTAGAGGAAGGCAGAGATTAGCCTTATGCAAAGGAAGACATAGATTAGACATATGCAAATGAAAGGAAGAGATTAGCCTTATGCAGAGGAAGGCACATATTAGCCTTATGCAAGAGGAGGTAGAGCTTAAACTCATGCAAGGTGAAGGAAGAGATTAGCCTTATGCAAGTGAAAGGCAGAGATTAGCCTTATGCAGATGGAGGCAACGTTTAGCCTTATGTAAATGAAGGCAGAGTTTAGCCTTATGTAGAAAATGGAATGAATAGCAGATAGTAGCAAAATTTATTAGCTAATAGAAGATTTCGATAACGCGATTGTTGTGAGGATTGTGACTTTGTGGCATGTTTATTCTTTGTTCCTGTATCTAAAGAAAAATTGTGAGTTCTGTAAATGGGGGAGGTTGATTCGTGTCCCCTATGGCTTTTCTTGTCCTGCTTTGCTTGGCCTGATGATCCCATTTGCATCATCAGGGTAGCATTTGGCTAAACAAAGTTACTTTACAAGAAAGCATGCATAGTTTTGTAAAGACAAAGTGAAAAATATATTTGAGAAATTTAGATGACCGTTGACCATGATAAGATCCGAGACATTACAATTTCTCTTGCTATGGAATTTTGAGGGTCCTCCTCAAAATTCCACCCTAGTTAGATGGATTGATGTCTCCGACTGTTTTACGCGCTGCGATCAAGTGAACTTGCTTCGGAATTTTGAGGGCAAAATTTTTCCCCAGTTTCCAATTGTGGAGGGAAATAAAATTTTTATTGAATTCCGACCAACCCATAGGGATGCCTACGTATCCCTTTTTAAATGGAAATCAGGTCGAGCATAGTTCAATTTATAATATTTGATAGAAGCATAAAGAGTTACACATAGAATCGCTTAACTACATCTGAGTTGATTGGTTTTGGCCAGACTTCTCCATCAATTTCTGCAAGTACGAGAGCTCCTCCCGTGTACTCTGTGCACCATGTAAGGACCCTGCCAGTTGGGAGAGAATTTCCTTTTAGCTTCATCTTGATGCAGAAAGATTGTCTTTAAAACTAGCTGCCCTAGTGTGAACTGTCTAGGCTTGACTCTTTTGTTGAATGATCTGGACATTCTGTTCTGGTAGAGTTTCCCATGACATACTGCATTCATTCTTTTTTCCGACTATGAAGGCTAGTTGCTCATAACGACTCCTTATCCATTCTGCTTCGCTAAGCTCAACTTCTTGTATGATTATCAAGGAAGGGATCTCCACTTCGGTAGGAATAACAACTTCCATACCATAAATCAGCAATTAGGGAGTTGCCCCAGTTGATGTGCGGACTGTGGTGCGGTATCCCAATAAGGCAAATGATAGATTCTCGTGCCATTGTTTGTGATTTTCTACCATCTTTCTTATTATTTTCTTGATATTCTTGTTGGCAGCTTCTACAGCTCCATTCATCTGAGGCCTATAAGTTGTGGAATTCTTGTGTCTGATTTTGAAAGTATCACACATGGCTTTCATTAGATCACTTTTGAGATTTGAAAGTCTCACACATGACTTCTTAGTCACTGCTTTGTAAGATGCTGCTTCGCCCCATTTGGTGGAGTAATCAATATCTACCAGGATGAACCTGTGCCCATTTGAGGCGGTAGGCTCGATCGGTCCAATGACATCCATTCCCCAGGCGGCGAAAGGCCAAGGTGAGGTTATTGCATTGAGCTTGTTTCGCGGCAATTTTATCATGTCTGCATGTACCTGACATTGGTAGCACTTCCGAACATAGTTGACGTAGTCAGCTTCCATGGTCATCAAGAAATAACCGACCCTGAGTATCTTCTTGGCCAAAACAAAATCATTCATATGCGGGCCGCAAGTATCAACATGTATTTCTTCACGTTGTTTAGAAGCTTCTTTTGCGTTGACACACCTTAGCACTCCAAAATCAGGAATTCTCCTTACAGGGTTCCTCCGCTGTGAAAGAAACTGTTGGATAACCTCCGAAGTGTACATTTCTGGGTATGATTTACATGCTCCGGGTATTCTCCCTTTGCCAAGTATTCCTTGATGTCGTGGAACCATGGTATTTCGTCTACTTCTTCTTCAACATGGGAAAAATACGCCGGCTGGCTATGGATCTTTACTAGAATAGGATCAATGATGTTCTTATCTGGATGTTGTATCATTGATGATAGAGTGGGAAGTGCATCGGCAAACTCGTTCTAAATTCCGAGGACGTGCCAGAATTCTATCTTGGTGAAACTCTTCCTCAATTCCTACACACGGTGTAGATACGACAGTATCTTGGAAATCTTGGTGGCCCATTACCCTTGTACCTAGTGTATAAGCAAATCTGAGTCACCAATTACCAGCAACTCCTCAATATTCACGCCAATGGCCATGTTGAGCCCTAGGATGCAGGCTTCGTACTCTACCATGTTGTTGGTGCAGGGAAATATGAGTTTAGCAGATACTGGGTAACGTTGGCCGGTTTTCGATACTAAGACGTCTCAAATGCCGACTCCCTTAAAGTTTGCCGCTCCGTCAAAGAACATCCTCCAACCGCCATAGGATTCAACAATGTCTTCTCCTATGAAAAATACTTCTTAATAAGGAAAATATGTTTTCAGGGGTTCGTATTCTCCTCCCACAGGATTCTCAGCAAGATGATCTGCCAATGCTTGTCCCTTGACCGCTTTTTGAGTCACATAGACGATGTCGAACTCACTTAGCAGGATTTTACACTTGGCCAGTTTGCCGGTGGGCATGGGTTTCTAAAATATATACTTCAAGGGGTCCACCTTTGATATGAGGTATGTTGTGTAGGAACAAATGTAGTGCCTCAGCTTCTGAGCAACCCAGGTCAGGGCGCAACAGGTACGTTACAATAGAGAGTATCGTGCCTCGTATGGAGTGAACTTCTTACTCAAATAATAGATAGCATGTTCCTTTCTCCCGGATAAACCCATTGTGTTCACTTTCCGGGTATGATTCTCTCGTTGGATACTATTGAATTCATGTGTTCTATGTGCCTAATTGAGAAATTTTTGCTTCTATATCGTTCCATGCTATTGCCATATAGTTTTGCTACTTGAGTATATGAGTTGTGATTGTTATGTTCCTTCTTCTACTATGTGTGCGATCCTTGTATATGATGGGTGTGGTGAATGTAAAAGATTGGAATGGTATGAAATATGAATCAAAAAGTTGTAATGATATGAATAGTGAGTAAAGAGATGGTAATGATATGAAATACGAATCAAGAGGTTGATGTAAAGACCCATAAAATTTTATGGCTAAAAATAATTCCCAAATAGGTCCCTGTGTTGTTATAACTATAGAAATTATTCAAACGGACCCTTTTTGAGTAAAATGTACCCCGGAACTTAAAACATATAATTTTCAAGATTTGCTCAGGTCTACGGTCAACTATGCGATCGCAGATCAGGTATGCGGACCACATAGTGGTCGCATACTTGGACAGTTTGCTGTCCATTTTGAGGATATCTATGCGACCTAGAATGCGATCGCATTTCGCGAATGCGGGCCGCATAGTTGTCGCATTATTTAAACTTCACTTTTTCGGAGGGAGTTATGCGACGCACTATGCGATTGCATAACCGGTATGCGGACCGCATAGTGGTCGCATACCTGGGAAGTCTACTTTTCTTTTTGTCATATTTGAGGTCCAATTATGCGACAAGAATGCGGACAACATAGCAGGAATGCGATCGCATTCCTGACCGCATTTCTGCTTCGGGAATGGTAAATTTCTAATTTTATACCCGACCCCAAGTTCATTAAAACACTTACCCCCTTCCATTTTACAGATTTTATGAACAAAATAGAGAAAGGGAAGAGAGAGTTCTAGAGAGATAAAGTCCCAACTTCATCAAAAGTGATCCTCCTTCATCATTCAAGCTTGGAACTAATCAAGTAGGGCACCATTTTGTTCACCATAGGAGGTAAGCTTCTACCCCATCAACCTTAATTTCCATATTTTTATTAAAATGAAACATGTTTAGGTGAGTTCATGAAGATGGGGGTGGGAGTCTTGCATGCATGTAACGAACTAGTCATAATCTAGTAAAAGGAAATGGGTTAGAATAATCTTTCACTAAAAAGAGGCCATTTAATCTAAAGGAACACCTATTGTTTGATAGAATGCTCAAGGGAGTTCAAGGCATGATCGTTATTCCTAATTCCAAGTTCAATTATGCCACATTGTGAACTATATTGAAGGTGCTAGAAGATCCGGTGAATTGTGGCAGATATTAAGGAAAAATCCCAAATCAAGGTATGTATGGCTAACTTTAATCTTTGTAGACCCATCTTGTTGGTGTCCAAGCACTCGGAATGAAATTTTTGGTTGAATATACATGAATTTATTTCCCTGTTGTGTCAAGGTGTAAGACTTCGCTCTTTGAATTTCAGAGTCGATTACCATGTTATATGAGCTTGCGAAAAGGTGATTCTTTGTACTTGTTCTATCATGAGCAAAGCTCGTTAAATGTTGAATACATCGGTATGAGAGGATGTGCTACAAAACGAAAGAAATGATAATGAAACAAAGTGTTGAATGTATCTAAGTGCTAGAAGCTGTGTAGTAAATAATGGGAAGAAAACGAGGATAAATTAATTGAGCTATGTGTTAATGGCATACCGTATGTGACTCACTGTTTGATGAAGATTTTTGTGGCCTTGATTTCATGTGGTTACTTCGTTGTTACGAATGAATATCCTTGATGATGAGAATCTTTGTGATTGAATTGTTGGTTGATGTTGCTACTATTTACATTGTTGATGTATCAAAGTGCTAAAACTGTGTAGCAAATGATGAAAGTAAATATGGGCTGATTTTGTTGAGTTAAATTGTTATGGCAACACCATATATGGATTAATGATTGATAAGGATCATTGTTCCTTGATTTCACATAGTTATTGTTTGATAAGAACTTATGTTCTTCATGGTGAAGATCATTGTGATATAATTGTTGGTGGTTGTTGTTCTGAAATGTGACTGTAAGGTGGGATCGGGTTGCACGCCGCAACAAAAATATAAGGTGGGATCAGGTTGCACGCCACAACAGAATTGTAAGGTGGCATCGGGTTGCACGCCGCAACAAAAGTAATAAGGGTTTTATGTGATTATGAGATGGGATCGGGTTGCACGCCTCAACAAAAGTAATAAGGGTGTAATGTGATTGTGAGATGGGATCGGGTTGCACGCCGCAATAGAAGAAATATCGGTGGCATATGATTGTAAGGGGGGATTGGGTTTCACGCCGCAACAGGAAAACAATTGAAATAAGAAAGTGTGGAAACCCCATTTTTTATTCTCTGTATCTCTGTGCAATATTTCTTGGGTTTCTTTAACTGCCTCATATATGTGTATTTCTTGATTTTACGTAGAGTAAAGTTTGTTTATATATACTAGTACTATTCAATGGTACTAATGTCCCTTTTGCTGGGGGCGCTACATGTTTTATATAGATGTAGGTGATTCTTTAGCAGGTAGCTCGGTTCGCCGTTAGTGGTGCCTCCTCTTCATCTCTCTATCAGTTCCGGCGAGCCACATTTCCTCTCGGGGCCATGTGAAGTATATATCATATAATTTTGTATATTTTATGTCTCTTAAGGTATAGCCGTGGCGTTATTGCCGACAAGTATTATGTAAACCCTTAGCACTCTTAGAGGCCCCGCAGACATGATGTGGGTTGTACATATATGTATATTGGGTAGTAAATGTGTTTACTTGTAATCGTGGTCCGAACCAGAATTATTCTATGTTTTGTGATATAAAATGTGGAAATGATAAATGATAAAATGAACTCAAGTAGTGGATTCATGCTTAAACTCTAAATTGCTAATTCATGTGGAATAATGTATATTGTAAACAAGAGGTAGCACGTCGGGCACGAAATGCAATCCAGGTCCGCTAGACCAGGATCATCCAGTTGGGCACCGGTCTCGTCCCTCGGTTTTGGGGCGTGATAAAATTGGTATCAGAGCCTATGGTTTTAAAAGTGTCCTAGGATTTCTCGCAGCCGTGTCTAGTAGAGCCCTTCTTATCGGTATGTTGTCGACCACATCTATAATTAGGGGGATGCATGGACATTTAGGAAAATACCCTTTTGTTATTACTCTGTATCGTGCGACATGGTGAAAGGTGAGGTTGCCTATCTCTAACTCGTGCATTGTTCCAATTTTCAGTAAATGGCACCCAAGAAGAGATCTCGACTCGGCCCAGAGGCGAATGCCACCCCAGGAGTGGCCATGAATTCTTTATCTGATGGTGCGGGTGAGAATGATTCCCTAACCCTGAATCTGCCTGACTCTTCGATCCAAGGCTAGGATATTCCTATTCCTGCTCCAGCGGAGGGTGCTACAGTCCCTCCCACTGATGTTACTGATCCTTCTTCAGTCCCAGCTTCCGGTCCCGGTATTTGTGATGGGGACCTCAGGGGAGCTATTAAGATGTTTACTCAGCTAGTGGCCTCCTAGGCCCAATGATCACATGCTGCCCCTGCATCCTCCAGCGAGCAAGGGGATTCTTCAGGTTCCAGGGTCAACAAGTTTCTGCGGTTAGCCCCTCCAGAGTTCACATGCACCGACCCAGAGGCTGATCCTCAGGAGTTCATTGATGGGATATGCAAGACCCTCCGAGTTATGAGGGCTACTATGATAGAGGGGGTTGAGTTGGCTTCTTATCATCTGAAGGGAGCGGCATATTCGTGGTTTGAAATGTGGGAGAGTTCCCATGGGGAGGGGAGCCCTCCAACGAGGTGGGAGGTGTTTGTGGATGCCTTTATGGATCATTTCTTGCCTGCCGAAATTCTGGCAGCCTGTGCTACAGAGTTTGAGGCCCTCAAGCAGGGCAACATGAGTGTGTGTGAGTATCATATGGAGTTCGTGCGTTTGTCCAAATATCCTGTCACATGGTGTCTACTATGGAGGATAGAGTTCGCCGGTTTGTTCAAGACCTTGGTCCCTTGGTTATTAATGAAGCTGCTACAGCTGCTCTGTATTCAGATATTAACTATAGGAAGAATGTGGGATTTTCTGAGGCTATGGAGGCCCGAAAATTATAGATAAGGATGGAGAGGGAGAGCAGTAGTAGGGCCCGGTCAGCGGGCAACCTTGGGAATTTAGTTGGAGGAGGGAGATCAGTCCTTGGGAGAGGGGAATCAGGGCCATCTCAGTCCTATGCTCAGTCCTGAGCCAGTGCGCCGCCACCAGGGCACAATTATCAGCATGGAGGTCGCGTTGGACCATGTTCAGACAGTAGGAGGTTTCATCCATCGGGTTGTTCAGGTGGGAGGTTCCAGCAGCAGTAGAGGGCCCTATGCCCTAAGTGTGGGAAGTTCCATTCTGAGCCATGTTACTTGGACATACCAGTATGTTATAGGTGTGGAGTGAGAGGCCACGATCAGTGAGACTGTCGTGCACCCCGTCCGGCCACGGGTAGGGGCACTGCTCAGCCATCTAGTTCTTCAGCCGCTACATCTTCAACACACCCTCCAACTCTAGCCGGGTGCGGTGCAGCTAAGGGTGGAGCCCGGGGTCGAGGGGGACCCAGTCAGTTCTATGCTATGAGTGGTCGCTAGAGTACGGAGGCTTCTCCAGATGTTGTCGTAGGTATTCTAACTGTTCAATCACATGATGTTTATGCTCTTATTTGTCCCGGGTCTTCTTTGTTATATGTTACTCCATTTATTGCTTCACGTTTTGGGATAGAACCCGAACAACTTCACGAGTTGTTCTCTGTGTCGAATCTGGTTGGTGATTCTATTATGGCTGTGTGAGTCTATAGAAATTGTGTTGTCACGGTGTGTGGTCGAGCTACCATGGCCGATATTATTGAGTTAGAAATGGTAGATTTTGATGTAATTATGGGGATGGATTGTCTCTTTTCGTGCTTTTCTAAACTCGACTGTCGAACTAGAAGTATGAGGCTCGAGTTTCCTAATGAATAAGTTATCGAGTGGGAGGGAAATAATGTTATTCCAAGAGGTAGATTTATTTCCTACCTTAAAGTCTCAACGATGATCACGAAAGTGTGCATATACCATTTGGTCCATGTTGCGGACACCACTTCAGAGGTGCCTGCTCCCGAATCTGTGCATGTTGTGAATAAATTTCTTGAAGTATTTTCGGACGAGCTTCCTGGATTTCACCAGATAGAGAGATCAATTTCGGGATTGATCTATGCCATATACGCAACCAATATCTATTCCACCTTACCGAACGGCGCCAGCAGAATTGAGAGAGTTAAAAGAACAATCTGAAGATCTATAAGGAAAAGGTTTCATTCGGCCAGGTGTGTCGCCTTGGGCACACCGGTTCTTTTTGTCAAAAAGAAAGATGGATCGCTTTGGATGTGTATTTATTATCGGCATCTCAACATGGTCGCAATCAAAAACAAATACCCATTGCCTCGGATAGATGATTTGTTCGACTAGTTGCTAGGTGCTAGGTTCTTCTCAAATATTGATTTGCAGTCCGGGTATCACCAGTTAAAGATCAGGGAGCAGGATATTCCTAAGACTGCCTTCAGGACTCGATATGGGCATTTTGAATTACTGGTAATGTCTTTTGGGCTAACCAACGCCACATAAACTTTTATGGATCTTATGAATCGGGTTTTCAAACTGTTTCTTAACTCCTTTGTGCTTGTCATCATTGGCGATATCCCTGTTTATTCGCGAAGTCAGGAAGACCATGCTACTCACATCAGGGCAGTTCTGCAGACTCTTTATCAGCACCAGTTGCATGCAAAGTTTTCAAAATGTGAATTTTGGCTAGAATCAGTCGCCTTTTTGGGCCATGTTGTTTCCAGGGAAGGGATTCGGGATTATCCCAAAATGATTGCAGCGGTAAAGGATTGGCCTAGGCCAAAGCTGACGAAGAAGGCGGTTAAGTTGTAGTGGTCCGATGCTTGTGAAAGGAGTTTTCAGGAATTGACAGTGAGACTGACTACGACGCCAATTTTGACCTTGTCATAAGGTTCAGAAGCGTTTTTGGTTTATTTTGATGCTTCAAGGGTTGGTTTGGGGTGCGTGTTGATGCAATTCGGGAAGGTTATAGCTTATGCTTCTATTGAACTCAAGAATCACGAGAAGAATTATCCCACACATGATTTGGAGCTCGCGGTGGTTGTGTTTACATTTAAAATCTATAGGCATTATCTTTATGGGGTCCATGTGGACATGTTCACAGACCACAAGAGTCTTCAGTATTTATCTTCAGTATTTATTAAAACAAAAGGAGTTGAACTTAAGGCAGCGGAGGTGGTTAGAGTTGCTCAAGGATTATGATATGGATATTTTGTACCATCCAAGAAAGGCGATGTGGTAGCTGACGCTCTTAGTCGGAAGTCCATGGGTAGCTTGGCTCATTTGGAAGAAGGTCAAAGGCCTTTGGCTCGGGAGGTTTATCAGTTGGCTAGTCTGGGGGTCTATCTTTCGACCTCAGACGAAGGGGATGTCGTGGTGCGTAATGGAGCAGAATCTTCACTTGTAACGGAAATCAAGGGAAAACAATTCGGAGATCCAGCATTGGTACATTTGAGAGAGGCAATTATGAGTCTTAAGACTACATCATTTACACTCGGAAATGATGACAGTGTTTTGCGGTGCGAAGGGAGACTATGTGTTCCGGACGTGGATGATCTTAGGGAAAGGGTAATGGCAGAGGCTCACAATTCCAGGTATTAAGTATACCTAGGTTCTATGAAGATGTATCATGATCTCAAAGAGATTTATTGGTGGAATTGTATGAAGAGGGGTGTGGCGGACTTTGTGGCTAGATGTCCGAATTGTCAGCAAGTGAAGGCTGAGCATCAGAGGCCCGGTAGGTTGGCTCAACTCATGGAAATACTGACGTGGAAATTGGAAATGATCAATATGGACTTTGTGATAGGGTTACCCCGCACTTAGTGCAAGTTCGACTCAATTTGGGTTATAGTGGATCGACTCACAAAATCAGCTCACTTCATGCCAGTCAAGTCCACTTATACTTCGGAACAGTACGCTCAGTTATATATCAAAGAAATGGTTAGGCTCCATGGCACTGCAGTGTCTATTATCTTGGATCGAGGGGCCCTGTTCACAGCTAACATTTGGAAGCAATTTCAGCAAGGTTTGGGTATGCGGGTAAATCTTAGCACCCGCATTCTATCTGCAGACTGATGGACAGGCAGAGCGGACCATTCAGACGCTTGAAGATATGTTACGGGCTTGTGTATTAGACTTCAAGGGTAACTGGGATGATCACTTGCCGCTTATAGAATTTACTAATAATAACAGTTTCCATGATAGTATTCAGATGGCCCATTTGAGGCATTGTACGGAAGGAGTTGTAGGTCTCTGATTGGATGGTTCGAGGTTGGTGAGGCCGAACTTCTAGGACCGGATCTTGTGCACCAAGCTATGTAAAAAGTTAAAGTCATTCAAGAAAGGATGAAGACTGCTCAGAGTCGTCAGAAATCCTATGCGAACGTTCGTCGAAGAGATTTGGAGTTTCAAGTAGATGATTGGGTATTCTTGAAGGTGTCTCCCATGAAGGGAGTGATGCGGTTTGGGATGAAAGGGAAATTGAGCTCAAGGTATTTCGGGCCATATAGGATTGCTCGAAGGACAGGACAGGTGGCTTATAGGCTTGAATTGCCCTCTAAGATGTCATTAGTGCACGTAGTGTTTCATGTGTCCATATTGAAGAAGGTTATTGGGGATCCATCCACCATTGTGCCGGTTGAGGCAGTTGAAATTAATGAAGGATTGTCATATGAAGAGGTTCCACTTGTTGTTCTTGATAGGCAAGTCCGTAGATTTAGGAACAAAGAGGTTTCTTTTGTTAAAGTATTATGGCGAAGTCAACAAGTCGAAGAAGCCACATAGGAAGCGGAAAATGAAATGAAAGAGAAATATCCCCACTTGTTTGAATAAGTCCGGTAGCGGTTTTGAAAGTTGTCGTTCCTAAGCAATTATATATTGTGTTAAATTTGGTGCAAGAACACTCCACTCCCCTAATTACCCTACTATTGTGAGTTCTCAAACTTTGTGCCATAAATGTATATGTTGTTGTGATTAGTTGGTTTTTGTGCAACTCATTGAAATAGATGAATTATGTACAACTCATGGTAATAGTTGAATTATGTGCAAATTTGTGGAATTAACCAAACTATGCGAGGCTTGTGGAAGTGATTGAATTATATGTAGCTTGTTGAAATGACCGGATTATGTGAAAGTTGATAGAGTAATTGGTAATGCGTGGAATTGGTTAAACATAATTTTCGGGGGCTCTCTGACAGGTAGATAGACCTAATTACAAAGGAAACTCAGGCGAAATTTTCAGGAAATATCAGAGTTAGTAAAAATTTGGGGGTTGGCTTATTTTGTGTTTTTCCTATCCTAGTGATTCCACGATCCTCATTCGAGGATGAATGATTTTAATGGCGGATAATGTAAATACCCATAATATTTTATGGCTAAAAATAATTCCCAAATAGGACCTTGTGTTGTTATAACTGTAGAAATTCTTAAAAATGACCCTTTTTGAGTAAAAAGTACCCCGGGACTTTAAAGATATAATTTTCCAGATTTGCGCAGGTCTGCGGTCCACTATGCGATCGCAGATCAGGCATGCAAACCGTATAGTGGTCGGATACCTAGATAGTTTGCTGTCCATTTTGAGGACAACTATGCGGCCTAGAATGCGATCGCATTCACGGATGCGGGCCGCATAGTTGTCGCATTATTGCACCTTGACTTTTGTGGAGGGAGTTATGAAACGCACTATGCGATCATACAACAGGTATGCGGAGCGCATACTGGTCGCATACCTGGGCAGTCTACTTTTCTTTTTGGACCATTTGAGGGCCAATTATACGACAGGAATGCGGACCCCATTGCAGGAATGCGGACCGCATTGCAGGAATTCGATCGCATTCCTGACCGCATTTCTGCTTCGGCAGTGTTAAATTTCTAATTTTGTACCCGACCCCAAGTTCATTAAAACACTTACCCCCTTCCATTTTAAAGATTTTATGAAAAAAATTGAGAGAGGGAAGAGAGAGTTCTAGAGAGAGAATGTCTCAACTTCATGAAAAGTGATCCTCCTTCATCATTCAAGCTTGGAACTAATCAAGTAGGGCACCATTTTCTTCATCATAAGAGGTAAGCTTATACCCCATCAACCTTAATTTACAGATTTTTGTTAAAATGAAACATGTTTAGGTGAGTTCATGAAGATGGGGGTGAGAGTCTTGCATTCATGTAACGAACTAGTCATAATCTAGTAAAAGGAAATGGGTTAGAGTAATCTATTACTAAAAAGAGGCCATTTAATCTAAAGGAACACCTAGTGTTTGATAGAATACTCAAATGAGTTCAAGGCATGATCGTTATTGCTAATTCTAAGTTCAATTATGCCACATTGTTAACTAGATTGAAGGTTCTAGAAGGTCCGGTGAATTGTGGTAGAAATTAAGGAAAAATCCCAAATCAAGATATGTATGGCTAACTTTAATCTTTGTAGGGTCATCTTGTTGGTTTCCAAGCACTCGGTATGAAATTCTTGCTTGAATATATGTGAATTGGTTTCCCTGTTGTGTTGAGGTGTAAGACTTTTCTTTTTGAATTTCTTAGTCGATTACCATATTATATGAGCTCGCAAAAAGGTGATCCTTTGTGCTTATTCTATCATGAGCAAAGCTCGTTAAATGTTGACTACATCGGTATGAGAGGATGTGATGCAAAACAAAAGAAATGACAATGAAACAAAGTGTTGAATGTATCTAAGTGCTAGAAGCTGTGTAGTAAATAATGGGAAGGAAACGAGGATAAATTAATTGAGCTATGTGTTGATGGCATACCGTATGTGACTCACTATTTTATGAAGATTTCTGGGGCCTTGATTTCATGTGGTTACTTGGTTGTTACGAATGAATATCCTTGACGATGAGAATCTTTGTGATTGAATTGTTGGTTGATGGTTCTATTAATTACATTGTTGATGTATCAAAGTGCTAAAGGCTGTGTAGCAAATGGTGAAAGTAAATATGGGTTGATTTTGTTAAGTTAGGTGATTGTGACAACACCATATATGAATTACCGATTGGTAAGGACCATTGTGCCTTGATTTCATATAGTTATTGTTTGATAAGAACTTATGTTCTTCATGATGAAGATCTTTGTGATATAATTGTTGGTGGTTGTTGTTGTGAAATGTGACTGTATGGTAGGATCGGGTTGCATGCCGCAATAGAAATGTAAGGTGGGATCGGGTTGCACGCTGCAATAAAAATTTAAGGCGGGATCAGGTTGCACGCCGCAACAAAAATGTAAGGTGGGATTGTGTTGCACGCCGAAATAGAATTGTAAGGTGGGATCGGGTTACACGCCACAACAGAAGTAATAAGGGTGTAATGTGATTACGATATGGGATTGGGTTGCACGTTGCAATATAAGTAATAAGGGTGTAATGTGATTGTGTGATGGGATCGGGTTGCACGCTGCAACAGAAGAAATAAGGGTGGAGTATGATTGTAAGGGGGGATTGGGTTGCGCGCCGCAACAGGAAAACAATTGAAATAAGAAACTGTGGAAGCCCCATTTGTGATTCTCTATATCTCTGTGCAATATTTGTTGGGTCACATTAACTGCCTCCTATATGTGTATTGCTTGATTTTACGTAGAGTAAAGTTTGTTTGTACATACTAGTACTATTCAATGGTAGTAACGTACCTTTTGCCGGTGGCGCTACATATTCTATATGGATGTAGGTGGTCCTGTAGCAGGTAGCTCGGTTCGCCATTAGTGGTGCCTCCTCTTCATCTCTCTAGCAGTTCCGGTGAGCCCCATTTCCTCTTAGGGTCGTGTGTAGTCTATATCATCTCATTTTGTATATTTAATGTCTCTTTAAGGTATAGACGGGGCCTTGTTTCCGACAAGTATTATGTAAACCCTTATCACTCTTAGAGGCTCCGTAGACATGATGTGGGTTGTACATGTATGTATGTTGGGTAGTAAATGTGTTTACTAGTAATCGTTGTCCGAACCGGAATTATTGTATGTTTTGTGATTATCAAATGTGGAAATGATAAAGGACAAAATGAACTCAATTAGTGGATTCATGCTTAAACTCTAAATTGAAAATTCATGTGGAATAATATATATTGTAAACACGGGGTAGCGCGTTGGGCATGGAAGACAATCTAGGTCCGCTTGACCAGGATGATCTGGTTGGGCGCCAGTCGTGTCCCTCGGTTTTGGGGCGTGACAGTTGAATTGATATGAAATATGAATTAATGGACCAGGAGAATGTCCTAGGGGTGAGAAGGCCTATCTGTCTGGCTGGGATCATACTCCATGTCGTACATATGGATGAGTTGATATTGTGATAATATTATGATATGATGATGATTATTGTCCTCACTAGTTCAGTTGATATGGCCTAGACGATCGGGCAGTGATCGGACTCCGTGTGCAGTGCACATGCCACGGTGTTAGCCTAGCCGATTCGGGCAGAGATCGGACTCCATGTGACCAAGTCACGGTGGTGATATGTGATGTGATTGAAATTCAGACCTCACCTAGGATGGCTTAGCCGATCGGGAAGAGATCGGACTCCGTGTGACAAGGAAACGATGGATCAATAATAATAACAACAAGATGAAACGTAAAAGAACATAATCCAAAAGATGGCAAAACGGGATGAGGATGTGGAAATTCTTGTTTGTGTTTTCCCTTACTTCGGTGCATTATTGTATGATACCTCTACTTGAGTTTGACTGTTGATGTTTATCCTATCTAGTGTAGGTTTGTCCATACATTCTAGAACTATTCAATGGTACTAACGTCCCTTATGACGGGGGCGCTACATCTTTTAAATGGATGTAGGTGGTTCTGTAGCAGATAGCACTGATCGCCGACAACACTTCTGGTGAGCCCCACTTCCTCTCGGGGCTATGTGTAGTTCATGTTGACTCACTTTGTATATGTCATTCTTTTGAGGTATAGTTTGCCGACAAGTCTATGTATTCTTTTTCGTACTCTTAGAGGCTCCGTAGACATTATGTGGGTTGTATATATATATATATATATATTGGGTAGTTGTCATATTCACTTGTAATCGTTGTCCCATATCGGGAATGTTGTATTTAGTATGTATATTTTGGGAATATCAAATGCTAAAACTTTAAAAGAGGAAAAAATGGACTTTATGATTATGAAGGCACGTTTTGATTTTCTATTGCTATTTCATATGAATATGCTATAAACACGGGGAAAAACGTTGGGTAGGAAAGGCAGATCAGGTTCCCTTGACCAGGTTCACTCGGTTATACGCCTGTCCCGTCCCTCGATTTTGGGGCGTGATATAAATTTTCCAATTTGACTTAGACTTAGGCCTCTCCTTGGGCCCCAAATTACTTATTATATGATTTATGTACTTATTTACCATATCCAATTCATTTTCATCATATTTATAGCACATAAAATATAATAATTAGCCTACCTGGCACCCCAAAATCCTAAATTACTTAGCAAATTTTTTCGGAGCCTTACATTCTCTTCTTCTTAGGATCATTCGTCCTCGAATGAGAGGTAGAGTCCGCCCCAAACACATCACATAACATATCTCTTTTCTAACCTACCTCAAGTCCCTAAATTTTGACTAACTCCCAAATTTTTTCAGAATTTTCGGCAGCATCTCCTTTGTAACTAGGCCTATCCACCTGCCAGAGAACTACCAAAACCATTCCAACAACACATCCACAACTCGACAAAGCACCGTAATGTATATATCCCTAACACTAATCTCAGCATTACAAGCACTACCTTATCATAATAATACCTGAACATGGACTGCTCATTTTAAAATCATAACACCTATAAGGTACCTTTCAATTCAAAACCAATTGTTATACAATCAAGAGAAAATATTTTCTTTCCAAGACACGTTCGTCCTTCAAGGTAGCTTCTTAGACTTATAGACTTCTCCATAACACCTTCACGGAAACAATCTCAACCCCCAAACTTGTCTAACAAGGATGACAACTAGATACCTCACATAAGCTAACTATCCATTAACTTCACCTTCAATAATTTTCACCAGAATGATACACAAAGGATCTCCAACTACCTTCTTAGGCATAGAAATATGAAAACACAAAATACATGGGGAACAACTACGAGGAAACATCATACTCCTAGTGCGGCCTAATGGGATATGCACTTATGTACCCTTCATTATCAATTCACATAATATCTTCAGGGAAAAATATTGAGAATAACATGTTCACCCTCCTAAATTCTAAATCTCTACGCGAACACCCACACTAAACCTTTGATGACCTTCAACGATTACTCTAACTGCTATCACAAATTGACCATAAAATTACCTACCAAATATATGTGATGACAAGGTGATGCTTGCTCTTTGACACGTTTGTACCTTTAATACCAAATAGATCTAATACAATTAGGAGCAACAGAGTTCAAGATTGGGATGGAATTATTCAGGAACCAATTAATGTGCTGAGTAGAGTATTTCATAAGGTTATATGCTACGAGCACGAAGATTAATACTAACAATGCTGACGTCCTTAATCATTGTGATGATATCAACTTTTAGACAAATGAAGCATAGAGGCAACTAGAACGCATTGATAAGGTGGGAACCATGTATGTGATCCTGAGATATAAAAGAAGTGGGTCTTTCTAGACATGAGATACACGGGAGGCATGATTGGGAGGATGAAGACGCTAGCATTAGTTATCCTTGCGAGGCTACGAGTTATGCAAGGGATAGTAACAATTGTTCCTTTCCATGCATGCCTTGCATGATGATATTAAGCTCTACGGAGGAGCGATCAAGTATGTTAAACCGGTTTTCTCCTTGAGTCTAAGGAAAGTCAGCTCAGCTCAAAATGGTAAGATTCTTGCAAACATTGATGTGATAGAGGCTTCAAAAGAATCACATGAAGTTGAATTATATACCTAACATTAACTGACACAAGGAATCTATGCCACATGCGCATGAGGGTGAAAACGAAGTCAAACACATATGAGATTATCATAATCCAAATAGCTTAACCCTTCCCGATGATTGACCTGATATGAGGTAACTAAAGATACGACAACTTGTCTTCTGAATCAATATGCTTATGGTATGTGCAAAAACCTTGAAACATCTATTCTCAACTCTTTACGAGTGAAACCATATAGCTAGGACGTCTTAATATGGGGATGAAACCATGTATTGGTTAGAGGGGTATTAATGGTTAACCTGATGGTTCGGGAGGGGGGGGTGACAAATAAAACTCCAATACACCTAAGGAGGTGGAATGCCAAGGGTAGAAAAACTCCCCGCGCATGACAATGACGTAATCAATGATTCTAGAAGTCGAGTGCGCAAAGGAAACGAAACCCAACGAGATAGTATAAAGTGATCATGGAAGGTTTGCAGATGTTCATCATGAGTTCTCCATAGACCTTGTCTCGAGATGTATCTAGATGCTAATGAAAGACAGGAAAACATTAGAAGTAGGCATTGTGCTTGGATATCCCCCAAAGGTGAATTTTGTCTTGATGGAGAGCCTATTTAAGGTCCATATGAGAAAGGAAGTGTTAGACTGACACATAGGAGGACATGTTCTATCATAGTTATCGAACGAGTGTTGGGAAACTATCTCAATGAATTAACTAACTAAGGAACATAATTAACACATGTTGTGGAGGTGTAAAGAGAAAATAAATATTTTTTATGCACTTGTCATGTTTCTGCTATATTAATTCCCAACTTGTAAGGGCCCGTAAATTTTCTAGACTAAACACGATGCCCGGGTAGGCCCCCATATTGTTATAACAATAGTAAATCTTAAAATAGACCCTTTTTGGGGTAAAAAGTACCCTAAGACTTAAAAGATGAAAATTTTCCAGAATTGTGCAGGTTTGCGGCCAATATGCGATCGCGGATCAGTTATGCGAACCGCATAGAGGTCGCATACCGGGACAGTTGCTATCCATTTAGAGGAAAAATATGCGGCCCATAATGCGATGGCATTTCATGAATGCGGGCCGCATAGTTGTCGCATTCTTGCACCTCTATTTTTGCGGAGGAAGTTATGTGACGCACTATGAGATTGCATGCGGTCCACATAGTGGTTGCATACCTGGGCAGTCTGCTTTCCTTTTTGGCCCACCTGAAGGCAATATATGCGACAGGTATGCGGACAACATAACAGGAATGCGATCGCATTCCTGACCGCATACCTTCTTCGGAGCTTTTAATTTCTAACATTAAAAACCCGACCCCCAGTTTAATAAAATCCACCCCCCCCTTTATTTTTAGCGACTATCTAGTCAAAATAGAGAGAAGTGAGAGTGGGCACTAGTGAGAGAAGTCCCCATCGTCCCCAAGTTGGTCCTCTATCTCTACTCAGGCCTAGAATTAATCGAGTAGTCGTCATCTTCTTTACCATAAAAGGTAAGCCTCCACCCCATTTCCCCAAATTTTCAGATTTGAGCTACAATAGAACACACATAGGTTAGTTCTTGAAGATGAGAGTTAAGAACTTGCATGCATGTGAATAATCTACCATAATCTAGTAAAGGGAAGTAAGCTAGGGAAATCTTTCACTAAAAAAGGGATAGTTAATCTAAAGGACCACAGAGTATTTGATAAAATTCCCAATTGATATCAAGGTTCCTAACTCTAAGTTTGAATGTGTCACATTGTAAATTATATTGAAGGTGTTATAAGTTCCGGTGATTTTGGATAGAAATTAAAGGGAAATTCCAACTCGAGGTATGTATGGCTAACTCTAACCCTCACAGGATAAACCCATTGTGCTCACTTTCCGGGTATGATTATCTTGTTGGATGTCTATGGAATTTATGTGTTCTATGTGCCTAGTT
The DNA here is from genome assembly GCA_005239505.1 of Nicotiana paniculata. Taxonomy (NCBI): domain Eukaryota; kingdom Viridiplantae; phylum Streptophyta; class Magnoliopsida; order Solanales; family Solanaceae; genus Nicotiana; species Nicotiana paniculata. The sequence continues at coordinate 6,510 of ML328272.1, read as the reverse complement.
GAGAAATTTTTGCTTCTATGTCATTCCATTCGAATACCATATCGTTCTGCTTCTTGGTTATATGAGTTTTGATCTTTATGTTCCTTCTTGTACTATGTGTGCGATCCTTTCATATGATGGGTGTGGTAAATTTGAAAGGCTGGAATGGTATGAAATATGAATCCAAATTTTTATGTTATGAAATGTGGGTAAAGAGTTGGTAATGATGTGAAATGTGAAACATGAGGTTCAATTATTGTGAAACATGAATTAATGTAATGGATGGCTATGGAATATGGATTAAAGGATGAATTATTGTGAAATGTGAATCAAAGGATTCTAGTGATATGAAAGACGAATCAAAGAACAATATCTTTTGGGGACCAAAAAGTTTAAAAATGATGCAAATGATCTAAAACACCCATAATTTTACCAGGAGAATGTACTAGGGGTGAGAACGCTTATCCGGTCTGGCTGGGACCGGACTCCATGCCATACACATGGATGACTCGATATTGTATATGATTATGATTTGATGATGATTACTGTCCTCACTGATTTTAGATGAGATTGACCAGCTGATGAGGCAGAGATTAGACCCTGTGTGCTTTGCACGAGCCACGATGTTAGCCTAACCGATTCAGGCAGAGATCAGACTCCGTGAGAACAATCCATAGTGGTTATATGTGATGTGATTGAAATTCGGACCTCACCTAGGATGGCTTAGCCGATCGGGAAAAGATCGGACTCCGTGTGACAACAACACGGTGGATTAGTAATAATAACAAAAAGAGGAAACATAAAAGTACATTAACCAAAATATGGCAAAACGGGAAGTGGGATGTGGGATGTGATAATCCTTGTTGTGATTTTCCATGTTTCAGTGTATTGTTGTATGATGCCTCTATTCATGTTTGACTGATATTGTTTAACCTAATTGGAGTAGGTTTGTTCATACATGCTAGTACTATTCAATGGTACCAACGTCCCATTTTTCGGGGGCACTACCTCTTTTATATGGACTTCATGATGTGAACACACACTTTTGATTATCTCCCGTTATTTCATATAAACAATGTACACTGTAATCACGGGGAAATGCATTGGGTAGGAAAGGCAATCCTGGTCCGCTCGACCGGGTTCATCTGGTGGGGCGCCGGTCTCGTCCCTTGGTTTTGGGGCGTGACAAACTTAGTATCAGAGCCTAAGGTTTTAAAAGTATCCTAGGATGTCTCGGAGCCCTGTCTAGTATTCTTATCGGGGCGTTGTCGACCACATCTATAATTAGGGGGCTGCATGGACATTTAGGAAAGTACCCTTTTATTGCTATTCTATATCGTGCGATTTAGTGAAAGGTGAGGTTTTCTAACTATAACTCGTGCATTGTTTCAATTTTCAGTAAATGGCACCTAAGAAGAGAGCTCAACTTGGACTAGAGGCCAATGCCACCCCAGGAGTGGTTATAAATTCTCCAGCTGATGGTGCTGGTGCGAGTGATTCCCCAGCCACAAATCAGCCTGAATCCTCCTCTACAAGCCAGACTATTCCTATTCCTACTCCAGCGGAGGGTGCTGAAATGCCTCCCGCTGCTATTTCTGACCCTCTTCCAGCTCCAGCTTCCGGTCCCGGTATTTCTGATGGGGACCTCAGAGGAGCTATCCAGATGTTGATCCAGTTAGTGGCCCCCCAGGCCCAAAGGTCAAATGCTGCCCCTACATCCTCGAGCGAGCCAGGGGATTCTTCAAGTTCCAGAGTCAACCAGTTTCTATTGTTAGCCCCTCTAGAGTTCACAGGCACCGACCTAGAGGCTACTCCTCAGGAGTTTATTGATGATATGTACAAAACCCTCCGGGTTATGAGGGCTACTGAGACAGATGGGGTTGAGTTGGATTCCTACCCTTTGAAGGGAGAGGCATATTCGTGTTTCGAAATGTGGGAGATTTCACGCGGAGAAGGGAGCCCTCCGATGAGGTGGAATGAGTTTGTAGATGCCTTCATGGACCATTTCTTGCCCGCCAAGACTATGGAAGTCTGTGCTACTCATTTTGAGGTCCTCAAGCAGGGCAATAGGAGTGTGTGGGAGTAGCATTTGGAATTTGTGCGCTTTTCCAATATGTTGTTCATATGGTGTCTACTATGGAGGCAAGAGTTCGTCGGTTCGTGCAGGGCCTTGGTCCCTTGGTTATTAATGAAGCCGCTACACCTGCTTTACATTCAGATATGAACTATGGGAAGATTGTGGGGGTTTTCCCACGCTACTGAGGCTCGAAAATTGAAGATATTAATGGAGAGAATAGTAGTAGAGCCGGTCGGCCGGCAGCAACATGGGTTCTTTTGGAGGAGGGAGACAAGTTCCTGGGAGAGGGTCATCAGGAATATCCCAGTCTCATGCTCAGTCATCAACTAGTGCCCCGCCACCAGAGCGTCACCATCATAATCAGCAGGGAGGTCATTTTGGGGCCAGTTCTGGTGGCATAGAGTTCCATCATCCAGGCCGTTCAGGTGGGAGGTTCCAGCAGCAGCAGAGGGGCCTATGCCCCAAGTGAGAGAGGCTTCATACTGAGCCCTGTTATCTGGATTGGCCAGTATGCTATGGTTGTGGGGTGAGGGGTCATATTCATAGAGACTTCCCTTCATTTAGCCAGGGTGCACGATGGGGTCCCTCCTAGCCATCTAGTTCTTCAGCTGCTACATCTTCATCATGCCCACCAGCCCGAGGCCCTTCAGCGCTAGCAGGGGGTGATGCAGCCAGGGGTGGTGCCCGAGGTCGGGGAGGATCTAGTCGGTTCTATGCTTTAAGTGGTCGTCAAAGTGCAGAGGCTTCTCCAGATGTCGTCAAAGGTATTCTAAGTGTTTAGTCCCGTGATGTTTATGCTCCTATTGATCCCGTTTCTTCCTTATCATATGTCACCCCTTTTGTTGCTTCGAGTTTTGGGATAAAACCCGAACAACCCTGTGATCCATTCTCTGTGTCGACTCTGGTTGGTGAATCTATTACAGCCGCGCGAGTCTATATGAATTGTGTTGTCACTGTGCATGGTCGAGATACCATAGCGGATCTTGTTGAGTTGGGAATGGTAAATTTTTATGTTATTATGGGGATGGATTGGCTCTATTCGTGCTCTGCTAAACTCGATTGCCGAACTAGAATTATGAGGATCGAGTTTCCTAATGAACTAGTTATCGAGTGGGAGGGGAATAATATTTTTCCAAGAGGTAGGTTTATTTCCTACCTTAAGGCCTTAAAGATGATCAGAAAAGGGTGCTTCTACCATTTGGTCCGGGTTGCGGACACCACTTCCGAGGTACCTGCCCCCAAGTCCGTGCCTGTCCTGAATGAGTTTCTTGAGGTTTTTTCGGATAAGCTTCCATGGATTCCACCATATAGAGATATTGATTTCGGGGTTTATGTATTGCCAGATACGCAGCCAATATCTATTCCACCCTACAGGATGTCGCCGACATAATTGAGGGAGTTAAAGGAGTTATTGAGGGACCTTCTAGAAAAAGGTTTCATTAGGTCTAGTTTGTTGCCTTGGGGCGCACCGGTGCTTTTTGTCAGAAATAAAGATGGATCGCTTCGGATGTGTATTGATTATCGGCAGCTCAACAAGGTCACCATAAAAAAAAAGAACCCATTGCCTCGGACATATGATTTGTTCGACAAATTGCAAGGTGTTAGGTTCTTCTCAAAGATTGATTTACGGTTCTGTATCCTCAGTTAAAGATAAGGGAGCAGGATATTCCTAAGACCGCCATCAGGGCTCGTTATGGGCACTTCGAATTCTTGGTATTGTCTTTTGGGCTAACCAAAGCCCCGACAACTTTTATGGATCTTATGAATCGGGGTTTCAAACGGTTTCTTTACTCTTTCGTGATAGTATTCACCGACGATATCCTTGTTTATTCGCAAAGTCAGGAAGATCATGCTACTCACCTCAGGGCAGTTCTTCAAAATGTGAGTTTTTTCTAGAATCAGTCACCTTTTTGGGTCATGTTGGTTCCAGGGAAGGGATTCAGGTTGATCCCCAAAAGATCGTAGAAATGAAGGATTGGCCTCGACCAAGGACTCCGATAGAGATTCGCAGTTTCTTGGGTCTAGCCGGGTATTATCGGAGGTTCGTGGAAGGATTCTCTACTCTCGCCTCCCCATTGACTAAGTTGATGCAGAAAGCAGTTAAGTTCCAGTGGTCCGATGCTTATGAAATGAGTTTCTAGGAATGGAAATCAAGGTTGACTTCGGCGCCAGTATTGACCTTGTCGGAAGGTACATAGGGGTTTGTGGTGTACTTTGATGCTTCGAGTGTTGGTTTGGGATGTGTGTTGATGCAAGGTGGTAAGGTAATAGCGTATGCTTCAAGACATCTCAAGAATCACGAGAATAATTATCCGACGCATGATTTGGAGCTCGCAGCGGTTGTGTTTCCGTTAAAAATCTTGCGGCATTATCTTTATGGGGTCCATGTGGACGTGTTCTCAGATCACAAGAGTCTTCAGTATTTGTTCAAATAGAAGGAATTGAACTTAATGCAGTGGAGATGGTTGGTACTGCTCAAAGATTTTGATATGAATATTTTGTACCATTCATGAAAGGAGAATGTGGTGGCCGACGCTCTTAAACGGAAATCCATGGGTAGCTTGGCTTATTTGAAAGCAGGTCAGAGGCCTTTAGCTCGGGAGGTTTATCAGTTGGCCAGTCTGGAGGTATGTCTTTCAGCCTCAGAGGAAGGGAATTTTGTGGTGCGTAATGGAGCAGAGTCTTCACTTGTAGCGGAATTCAAGGAAAAGCAAATCAGGGATCCAACATTGGCGCAGTTGAGAGAGGCGATTCTGAATCACAAGACTACAACATTTTCAGTCGGCAATGGTGACGGTGTTTTGCTGTGCCAGGGGAGGCCATGTGTTTCGGACGTGAATGATCTTCTGGGGAGAGTTATGGAAGAGGCTCACAATTCCAGGTATGCCGTACACCCAGGTTCTACAAAAATGTATCACGATCTCAAAGGGGTTTATTGGTGGAATGTTATGAAGAAGGGTGTGGCAGACTTTGTGGTTCGGTGTCCGAATTGTCAGCAAGTGAAGGCCGAGCATCAGAGGCCCGGTGGGTTGGCGCAGTGATGCTTGGCTAGAATTCATGATTTTTAGCATTACATACCGTGCATTTTAGGTGTTTTAATGATAAAAATACACGTCATGTGTGCCTAATGGAGTTTATTTAATGCGCAGGTGAGTTGAAAATGGAAGCCGAGTTAAATGAGAGCATAAACGTCAGAAAATACGTGCAAGAGTCGAAAAGGAGTGATCCGGGACAAGCCTGGCGTTACCCAGGCGTTA
>MDKI01155896.1:0-43768 GCA_005239505.1 Nicotiana paniculata | reverse complement strand
ACGAAAGTCATAACCGAGGGTTTAGAGGTTGGATTAGAAATAACGATACCTCGAGTGCAATCTCAAGTGAACTGTAATGAAATCTACCTAGCGTAACTTGAGAGAGTGCGTCTACTAAATTATCATAATTACTCGAGAGAGATTTATGGTAGATTGAGAGTTCATGATTGATTGAGACGATTAATTAAGCTATAAGAAGTATCCGAGAAAGAATTCACCAACGGGGGAAACCATTACCTTAGACCTTTAATATTATTGTTTACATTAAATTGTTAGATTAATTACTAGTTGATTATTTTGTGAGTAGAATTAGTTAAACAACACAACTTGATATTCAAAAGTCTTGAGAAACTTGATTAAACACCAGTTTAGTATTTCATAAAATCAATTGATACGTTCAATTCTCTGTGGGATCGACTTTGGGCTTAATACCCCAGATTTATATTTGCAACGCCCGTTTAGTCTTTATAGAAGACATAGTTGAGCGTGATTAGTTATGAAAGAAACAGAATAAAAGATGTGTGACATGTACTGCGATCACTGATCAATACCGCCTGTTGTGGCCCCCGGCAAAAGGGACGTCAGTACATATGGAATAGTAATATTATTTAAGATTAAACACTTTCTCAATGAATCAAGCAACAATATAAGGAGAAAAAAACATGCAATCAATGAGGGCCTCAAACAATATTAAAGCATCAAGTTAAGATAAAGAAAAGTTTCAAGTAAATATCCTTATTTTTAAGTTGGAGATCTCTAGTACAGATACACCATTGTGCTTTAGCATGGAGTCTGATCTCGGCCGGATTGGCTAAGTTGTCTCACCCCAAGACATCGAATCACAACTCCACCCTGTGCGCGACATGGCATCCAATCTCAGCCCGATCGGCTAAGTTGTCTCACCACAATGCCATGTGGGTCGACATCACTTTCCTCTAGCAATTATCTCATCTCAATTAAGGGGAATAATCTCGACACAATAATCTCATCCCATTTAAGGGGAATAATCTCAACACATTAATACGGGAATTTACCCATCAATCACTCCTACACTGGCACGTGTAGTTTTGGGGTTAGGTTATTTTGACCTACCCTTCCTCAGTGACTAAATGATACTCCCAAAATATTTTACAAAACAGAAGTTATAGTTCACTTCATAATCTTTCACACGCCCTTTCGTTTCATCGGCACTAGTGACCACAAGTGTAATTTTGTTCTTGGCACGTCGGCCATATTTCATATTTCATACTCACTCCTTCCACTTTCAACAATCATCATAGATTATCAACAATAAGGGCATTTCTAATCAATACACTAAGCATATATGTAAGCAATCGAAGTCTTATGCACATAAAGTTTTCTTCCACAATTGGCCATAATAACTTGCAATTGAAATATGATTCTAAATCATAACACCTTATATACATTGGTCATACTCGGTTACATTCTCAGAGGAGATCATGATATGTTAGGAACAGTTGAAACACATTTTGAGTGCATACATATTTCAACACAACACTTATTTAGGGTAATCAAAATTATTAAGAAGGACTCGGGACATGAGAAATAAGATCTTAAGCCAATCATAATTGCAACTTACGAGGACATCATGGAATTTGATTCTACAAGAGGAGTTTAGCCAACATACCTCGCTTGAGCTTTTCCTCACCCATTCAATTCATGTAATTTTTCCGACTACCCTCTTACTCGCCCGCCTACACACTAGAATGAGGACAGTCAAACTAACCCCAAAAAAGAACTCTCACTCGAGATTAATACTACGTTCCAAAAATTCTAGAGACTTCAATCTATTTGAGAGACGACAAAATCGAACAATAATTAAGAAGTAGTTCATAGAGTATTGTTTGGCTTGATCGGTGTTTGAGTTTCCTTGTGTCATGCCTCGACCTTGGGGAGCGCGGCTGGCGCTCAACCGGGAGATCTCAGTCAAGAAAACCTACTACCCGACCTTACCCATGAATAAACTGAAGATGTATTTCATTAATTAGACAATGAGAAGATCACATGAAGAACTGGTGTTATTACCATTAGTTACTTCATTTACAATTTCCAAAAATATATTACACAATCATAGTTTAGAAGTGCGAACAAGTGATACATATACAACATTTCTAGTTTAACTTTCCAAAAGCACGATACAACCCACAATATGTCTACGGAGCCTCTAATGGATACAAAGAGTAATATGATGGTGCCGGAAACAAGGCCCTAGATATACCTCAAAAAACTATATAAAAGGAGCAAAAGATACAAGACCCCGATATGAAATGGGGCTCACCAAGTCAAGCTGAGGAGAGGGTGTACCGCTATCACTGATCAATGCTGCATGTTGTGGAACCATCTATATCCATTAAATATATAGCTCCCCCAGCAAAAGGGACGTTAGTACAAATGGAATAGTACCAGTATGTAAGACAAAACACCATCTCAGTGAATCAAGTAACAATACATGGAGAAAAAACATGCAATCAATGAGGCCCTCAAAAAATATTAAAGGATCAAGTCAAGAGAGAAAGTTTTCAAGTAAATATCTTATTTTTTAGTTGGGATGTCTCTAGTACATATACACCACCGTACTTTTAGCACAGAGTCTGCTCTGGGCTCGGTCGGCTAAGTTGTCTCACCCCGAGACATCCAATCACAACTTTACCATGTGTGCGGCATGGCGTCTGATCTCAGCCTGATCGGCTAAGCCGTCTCACCACAATGTCATGTGGGTCGAATTCACTTTCCACGAGCAATTATCTCATCTCACTTAAGGGGAATAATCTCGAAATATCAAGCTCATCCCATTTAAAGGGAATAATCTCAACACATCAATACGGGCATTTACTCCTCAATCACCCCTACACCGGCACGTGTAGTTTCGGGGTTAGGTTATTTTGACCTACCATTCCTCGGTGACCAAACGATACTCCCAAAACATATTTATAAAAAGGAGTTACAGTTCATTTCATAATATTTTACACGCCCTTTTATTTCATTGGCACTAGTGACCACAAGTGTAATTTCATTCTTCGCAGGCTGGCCGTATTTCATATTTTGTACTCACTCCTTTCACTTTAAAGAATCATCATGGATTATCAACAATAAGGGCATTTCTAATCAATACATTAAGCATATATATAAGCAATCATGGTCTTAAGCACATTGAGTTTTCTTCCACAATTGGGCATAATAACTTGCAATGTTAACAAGATTCTAAATCATACATTGGTCATACTCGGTGACATTCTCGGAGGAGATCATGATATGTTAGGAACAATTGGAACACATTTTGAGTACATACATCTTTCAACACGACACTTATTTAGGGCAATCAAAATTATTAAGAAGGACTTGGAATATGAGAAATGAGAACTTGAGCCAATCATAATTGCAACTTACGAGGACATCATCGAATTCGATTCTACAAGAGGAGTTTAGCCAACGTACCTTGCTTGAGCTTTTCCTTAATTTACTACTACGTTTCAAAAATCCTAGAGACTTCAATTTATTAGAGAGACGAAAAAATCAAACCAAAATTAGGAAGTATTTCATGGGTTCAGCTTTAAGCATTTCACCAAACATTATGTGTGCAAATTTAACTACGAGGTTCTTCTACAAGGTTTTCTTCACCCCAAAACCAATCTAACACCAAGAGCATACTTTTATTAGTAAGATAACCTCCCCACCATCCTTATTGTTACATGCATTCACAAGAACAACTCCCGTTCCTAAGAATCACACTCCCCGTTACCTATCTTCTGCCCCAAATTCGAATAGAAAGCTAGGGCTAGAATTTTACCTCTTAGTAGACAATTTTTCAAGTTCTCCTTGTGAATTCTCCAAGGCTTGAGCAAGGATTTATGAAACTAGTAATTGGGGATTCCTCCTCTCTCTCTCTAGAGAACTCCGCTCTCTCTAAAATATCAGTTGGAACCTTCCAAAACAACCCCCAAGGTCATTCTATAAAAATGGGGTCGGGTAAAATTTTCCCAAACTTAAGCCTATGAAACTAGGTCTGCGAACGCAGACCGGACAACAAAATGAATATGCGGTCCACAAAGGGGACCGGATAAAGGCTCAACTTTCTCTTCTTATCGAATCTCATAACACACTTCACGGGTGAAACTCTGAGTAATACCTTCTCCCAGACCATGTAGGAAACATCATGAACCTTCGGATCTTAGCCAACTGCTCCGAAGAATATGTAGTCCCAGTTGAAATGAAATGCAAGGACATAGTCAAGCAGTCCACAATCACCCAAATAGAATCAAACTTCCTCGAAATACCTGGGAGCCCAACTACAAAGGCCATGGTGATACGATCCCATTTCCATTCAGGAATCTCAAGCCTCTAAAGAAAACCACCAGCCTCTAGTGCTCGTACTTCACCTACTGACAATTTAAGCCCTGAGCAACAAACCCCACTATATCTTTCTTCATCCTCATCCACCAATATTGCTACCTCAAGTCCTGATACATCTTCGTGGTCCCCCGATGAATGGAATACAATGAACTATGGTCATAAAGAATCAACTCATATAGCCCATCCACATTGGGCACACAAATTCGACCCTACATACGCAACCCCCCATCATCTCCACATTGGAAAAATCCTTGGAATCACCATGTTGAATTGCATCCTTAAGGACAAGAAAATGGTGGGTCGTCATACAGACGCTCTATGATGCGATCACATAAAGAGGTCCGAGAAACAACACAAGCTAGAACCTGGCTAGGCTCCAAAACATCTTACCTCACGAACTGATTGGCCAAGGCCTAAACATCTGATGCAAGTAGTCTCTGCCCAACCATCTCCATTGTCTCAAATTTAGATCCTTTGGATTGAACAAGTGCTGAAGACCCTGATGATCCGTAAATACCTCACATGACAAGCCGTAGAGATAATGCCTCCAAATCTTCAATGCATAAATGATGGTTGCCAACTCCAAATCATGAACAGGGTAGTTCTTATCATGAGGCTTCAACTGGAGTGAAGCATAAGAAATCACCCTACCCTTCTTCATTAAGACATGCCCAACACCAATCCTAGAAGCATCACAATACACTATATAAGAACCCGATGCTGAAGGTAAAACTAGAACTTGAGTTGTGGTCAAGGCAGTCTTGAGCTTCTGAAAGATCTCCTCACACTCATCCGACCACATGAATGGAGAACCCTTCCAGGTCAACCTGGTCAAAGGCGTTGTAATAGACAAGAAACATTCCAGAAACGACGATAATATCAGGCCAAGCCAAGAAAACAAAAATCTCATTATCTAAAGACGGTCTGGGTGAACTCTGAACCGCCTCGATCTTCTTCGAATCTAACTTAATACCCTCATGGACACTACGTGCCCCAAGAGGGAAACCAATTTGAGCCAAAATCGCACTTGGAAACCATGGCATAATGCGTCTCCTCCCTCAACCTCTATAGTGCAATCCTCGGATATTGTGCATGCTCCTCCTGGCTACGTGAGTACAATAAGGTATCATCAATAAATATGGCTGGACTACATTGTTCATCAGATACATGAATGCTGCTAGGGCATTGATTAGCCCAAAAGACATCACAAGGAACTCATAGTGACCATAGCGGGTCTTGAATGCCATCTTCAAGATATCTGAGTCCCGAATCTTCAACTGGTGATACCCAGACCTCAAATCAAAATTAAAGAACACTCTAAATCCCTGAAGCTGGTCAAATAAGTTCCTAATATGTGACAAATGACATTTGTTCTTAATTGTAACTTTGTTTAACTGTCTATAGTCAATGCACATCCGTATACTACCATCCTTCTTCTTCACAAATAGAACTGGTTCACCCCAAGAGGAGACACTCGGCCTAAATAACCCCTTATCATGTAGCTCCTGAAGTTTCTTTTTCAATTCCTTCAACTCTGATGGTGCCATGCGATATGGAGGAATAAAAATGGGCTGAGTGCCCGACACCGAATCAATACCAAAATCGATGTCCCTGTCGAGTGGAATGCCCAATAGGTCTATAGGAAACACATCCAAAAAGTCTCGCACTGCCGAAATAGAATCAATGGTATGAGTATCAACACCAAAATCCCTCATAAAAGCCAAATATGACAAACATCATTTCCCTCATATATGAAATCACCCTACTAGGAACATAGTCCAGAGAACCTCTCTACTAGATCCTAGGTAAACCCGGCATTGACAATATCATGGTCTTAACTTGACATTCAACAATAACATGACACGGGACAACCAATCCATGCATAGAATCATGTCAAAATTAACCATACTAAGCAATAAGAGATCAACTCTAGTCTCCAATACCCCAATAGTCAGCACAAACGACCGGTACATATGGTTCATAACATTAGAATCGCCTACTGGCATAGATACATGAATAGGTGAAACTAAGGACTCAAGAGGCATATCCAAATAATGAGAAAATATGATGATACATACAAATAAGTGGAACGTCAAATAATATAGAAGCATCCCTGTGGCATACTAAGATAATACTTGTGATCACTGTGTTTGAAGAAAAAACCTCTGGCTTGGCAGGGAAAGCATATAATCGAGCGTGACCGTCACCTGATCGTCCTCCCCCTTTAGGGTGACCTCTAGCTGTCTGAGCCCCATCCCGAGCTGGCTGAGCGAGTGATAAATTAACTGGTGCGAAAGTCATAACTTGACCCTTTTGCTGAACTAGACCTCTCAAGAAATAGGGACAATACCTCCACACATGTCCAAACTCCCTACGCTCATAATAACTATGATCTGTCAATTGTGGTAAAGACTGAATCAGGCCCCGAGGACCAGAAAAGCTACTAGAATAACGTGGTATTGATGAACCCTGAACTGATGGAGTATGAGATAAACTCTGACTGGGAGGGCATTGACAGACGGCTGACTCGGACGAGAACTATATGAACCATGGCTAGGTGACGCACGATGATGAACAAGACGATTCATTTGAGCAAGTCTATAAGGACGACCCCTGTTGTGGTGGGAATGCCCTCTAGAAGAAACACCACTGAAACCACCCAAACCACGAGGCCTCTTGGCCTCTCTCACCTCACGCTCTTGGCTATAGACCGACTCTAGCTGTCTAGCAATATCAACAACCTTGTTGAACCTAGCACCTGATGCAATCTCCTAAGTCATGAGAAAGACCAGTCCATAGTTGAGGCCATCAATAAACCTCCTAATACTCTCCCTCTCTATGGGAACCAACCAGATCACTTGATGAGCCAACTATGAAAAATCTCATCTCATACTGGTTCGCGCATATTTTCGTAGTGTAGCTACTCAAATTACCTACGTAACTCCTCCCGGCGGGTCTGTGGTGAAAACTTCTCCATGAAGAGAATGCAGAACTCGTGCCACGTAAGTGGTGCACTACCGGCTAGTCTGATTAACTCATAAGCCTCCCACCATCTGAAGGCTTCCCCTGACAGCTGAAAAGTAGTAAATGAGACTCCACTAGTCTCTAGAATAACTGTCGTACAACGAATCCGCTGGCACCTGTCTAAGAAGGCCTGAGAATCCTCAGACTAAACCCCACTAAATGATGGAGGCCCGAGCCTCCCAAAATTCTCTAGCCTCTTCTGGTCCTCTTCACTCATCAGGGTACCTACTTGGGCATGAGTAGCGGCAACCGACTGGGCTGGTAATACCCCCGGTGTCTGAAGTCTCTGAACCACCTGCTCTGGAGTATGGGTGGGGGGAGTCTGTGTACCTCCTCGGGCCTAAGAAGTGGTTGGCACGGACGGAACTGAAACTGCTTGAGCAAGGCTAGTGCATACAGTCAATATCTAGGCCAAAGCCTCCTGAAGGGCGTGGAATCACAATTGGGCACAACTGGTGCCTGAGCTGGTCCCACCGGCTCAACCATATATGGAATTTGCTCGTGAGCTGGAGCAACTGGTGGATCTACAGATGATACTCTGGCTGCTGTACGGCCTGTACCTCAGCCTCTAGCGCAGCCCCGGCCTCTCATGGCCCTAGTTGGTAGTACTGGTGGCCGTCTGCCTGATCCGGTAGCATGTGTCCTCACTATCTGTGAGAGAATAGAATAGCAGAAGTTTAGTTTTTGGAAAAACCAAATCCATACAACAAGAGTACAAGAAAGCGAAGTTTTCCTAATGGTTTGGTAGCCTCTCCAAGATAAGTACAGACGTCTTCATACCAATCCGCAAGACTTTATTATACCTGATCATGACTCGTGAGACCTATGTAACCTAGACTCTGATACCAACTTGTCATGACCCAAAATTCAACAAGTCGTGATGGCGCCTATCATAATACTAGGAAAGGAAACAACCACAAATAACTACACATTTTAAAATTGAAAGCAAGATGAAACAGGTTTAACAGTAATAATTCTCATAAATGGTCGATAAGAAATATTGCAACTGAAATACAAAGTTTCCCAAAATCCAGGTGTCACTGAGTACATGAGCTACTAAATATCAATATGGTCAAAACATCTAATACAACTGTCTGGAATGATAGAAATGTTCTAATAACAGGGAAAGAAGGAGAGTCAAGGTTTGCAGACACCAAGGCAGCTACCTCAAAAGTCTCCAAGCAGGAAGTACTCCAAGTTCTAGAAACCACCATGCCTAGAAGTACCTGGATCTGCACATAAAGTGCAAAGTGTAGTATGAGTATAACTGACTCAATGTACTCAATAAGTAACAAAACTAACCTTGGGCTGAATGTAATGGTGAGCTCCAATAGGTACAGTTCAATTCCAGATTATAACAGTAGAAATATGATAGGAAAAATGACAGTAATAACTTAGAAAAATCTAATAATTAGTGTGTACATAGTACAAAAATGTTGACATGCTTTCAAGTTGAATAGTTTAAGTGCAATACGGATAAAATATGTCAAGTGTGACTAATATGAAGAATGTTACATCTCTATATCTACATGTCAAATGTGCATGCCATAAAAAATGCATCACAATGATAACCCCACGTACTCACACTCTCATAGTACTCAATCTTTCTCTCACCACTCTCACTGATCACACTCAATCAGTCAGAACTATACTATACCTGCGCTCACTGTTGGTATGTCACATCCGAGAGGGGAGGGTCCCGCCCAAGCGCTAACTTAAAGCCAATATGGTCTGCTGCGGCGTGCAGTCCGATCCCAAAATAATATATAATGTCTATAAGGCATGTTGCAGCGTGTAACCCGATCCATCATAATTATATGTATAAAGCGAAGAAGACCTGGTGCGGCGTGCAGCCCTATCCAATTCCTCACTCATAACATGGATCTCATGCCCCAACTTAGTCATTAATCTCTCTAGTCTCTAGATCGCATACCAAACATCCCAAACAATGATACATGATGCAAAAATAAATAGCAACTGAGACTGAGATATGATATGCAAATGATGGATGTTACTAGGTATATAATTAACATTTAAGCAAATAAATTAACATCAGAAATGGCCCTGTGGGTCCCAACAGAATAAGCACATAGTGCACACCTACACGCCCGTGTCACAATTACCATGGGGCACACCCACACGCCAGTTACCTAGCATGTGCGTCACCTCACGGTGCACAATTACCATGGTGCACACCCACACGCCCGTTACCTAGCATGTGCATCACCTCAACACCAACCACATAACACATATTTTAGGTATTCATACCCTCTTAACCAAGTTTAGAAGTGTTACTTACCTCAAACCACGCAAATCTCTACTCCAACAAGCCTTTGCCTCGTGAATCGGCCTCTTAACGACTCGAATCTATCCAAAAACAATGTAATACAATAAACCCGAGACCATATCTCAGAATCTGACAAAATTAATAAATTCCGAGCACCCATTCCATAACGAGTCTAACCATACCAAAATCACCCAATTCCGACCTCAAATCATCACTCAAATCCCCAAATCTTACTCTCCAATTCCTAATCCAAAATTCCTCAAATTCCACCTTAAAAACACACAATCTAGGTGGAAAATTCAATGGGTAATCGTTATTAATGAACAAAACTGATCAAAAGTTCCTTACTTCTTAAAATGTAGTGAAATCCCTCTCAAAATTTGTCTCTAGCCGAGCTTGCAAAGTCCAAAAATGAGAAAATACTCAAACCCTCGACCTTATGAATCTGCCAGTCATCTCGCACCTGCGATTCACCTAACCGCTTCTGCGGTTCCACATGTGCGACAAAAACTCTGCTTCTACGGTTTCCATGAAGGCTCCTTGATTTCGCTTCTGCAGAATAGTCTCCGCTTTAGCAGAGTCGCACCTACGACCTGGGCTCTGCTTCCGAGGAAACTCCCGCCCCTCGCCAATTCGCACCTGCGCTCCATTTCCCGCATCTGCGATCCCGCAAATGTGAACAAAACCTCGCACCTGCACATCCCCTTAGCCCAGCTAAAACCGCACATGCGATGCCAAATTCGCTTCTACAGTTTCGCACCTGCGACCAAATTCTTCGCAGGTGCGATCACACCAGACTTGATGCACTCCAGCAACTCCTCTAAGTCCAATTTAGAAATGTTAACAATTCGAAATCTACTCGAGGACACCAGACCTCAACAAAACAAAGGAACAAGTCCTAAAACATCATACAAACTCGTTCGAAGCCTCAAATCACATGAAACAACACTAAAACAATGAATCGCACATCGATTCAAGCCTAATGAACGTATGAACTTCTAACTTCTAAAATAAATTCTGAAACATACTAAACACCCTCCGATTGACCTCAAATTTTGAACAAAGGTCATAAATGATAAAACTGACTTATTCCAACTTCCAAAACAAAAATCCAAGCCTGGTAACCACAAAGTCAACTCTCAATCAAACATCTCAACTCTCCAAACTTCAACGTTTTCCAACTTTCACCAATTCAAGCCAAAGTCATCTACGAACCGCCAAATCGATACCCCGATGCACACCTAAGTCCAAAATCATCACATGGAGCTATCGAAATCATCAAAATTCAATTCTGGAGTCATTTACACACAAATCAATATTCAGTTAACTCTTTTAACTCAGGCTTCCAACCTTGGAACTAAGTGTATCAATTTATTCCAAAACATCCTCTAAACCAAACCAACGACCTCGGTAAGTCACATATCAATAAATGACCATATAATAAGCAATAAATGGGGGTATGGGACTACAATACTCAAAATAACCGGTCGGATTATTACAACTCTCTTATGCTATAAGGTATTGGGAGACTATTGATTACCTACACACATAATGTGGTTCTGTTTAGGTCTTGTGGCGAGAGTTGAGCGAGATGGATCTTAGGATGTTGAGATGCTTATTGCACTTAGTCGTGTTTTCCTTGTCCGTGGCATCTTGTGTTATCTGTTTGTCCAGGGTTATGGTCATGCACTTCACGTGTTTGCTGTTGATACATATGTGTTGGATGACTATGCACATTATGGTTCGAACGGTATACCATGGCTGGTGTGTTTGGATCGAGTTACGCGCCGCACCAAAGTTATGTTAGGATGTGATCCTTTATGCTTATTCCACATGTTTTGATTCTCCCATGTGGGATGGGTTCATAGCATTGTGCTTTGTGGTTGTACCAACTGAATTTTTTGGATGGTTCCCTCATTTTGTTTCCCTTTCAACGTTGGTTATATTCGAGTTATTTCTTGCTTGGTGCACAGATTGCATCGTATGTAGCTCTAGGTGTCATTGGTTTACCCTGTGAGTCGAGTAGCTTGCATTGAGTAAAATGACATTTTTTGACCTGGAATTTGTGCTATTAGATTTTGTTAAGGTATGTTTGGAAGAGTAATGTCACTAGTTAGCTTAGAATTTTTTTATGGTTCTTGGCAGGCAAGAGAGCCCACGACTTGTAATATGATGAGTGATTATGCATTTCCACACTTTCTTTCATCCTTGGCAGTGTATGAATGTTCGAAAGAAGGTTGTTTATATGAGGTAGGTTATTGGTATCGGGTTTGGTAATGGGCAACTATTGTGGTCAAAGATATTGCTATGGATATATAAGCGATGGGTTACTTTGTGTGGTTATATTTTTGGAATATATTTATGGTTTTATATAGCTTGTTGGGATTGATATAATATGTATATGCGAGCATTGGATCGTATAAGGAATTTCAAATGTAGGAATTTGGGTCAATTGTTGATATATTAAGTTTGAAGAATGAATCTTCAGTTAGCTTGTGTTGACGGGCTTATATAGGTTGAGGTGACGTGGGATTACTCATGGGTATTCGTACTGCAAATTTATACTGTGATTTGATGTTTTGGAATGACTCTTGGCACGTTCAAGGACGAAAGTATGTTTAAGTAGGGGAGAATATAACGACCCAATCATTTGTATAAGCATTGGCCTTCTATTTGGAAATTGAAGGTTTTGAGTAGCTTCATATGATGTATTATTACTTGTGTGTATGGTAAGTTTTGGTTTTCGAGTGGTTAGGGATTGATTTGAAAGAGTGACTCTCGATTTGGATGCTTTAAGTTAGAAAAATTAACCAATGTTTGATTTTTTGATAAACGGACTCGAAATGGGGTTTTGATTGTTTCGATAGGTTCGTATTATAATTTTTGACTTGTCCATATTTTTTTATTTTGTTTTGGAGGTTCCTAGAATAATTCAACACTATTTGTCGAAAGTTGGTAATTTGAAAAATGTAAGAGTTCATAAGTCTGGCCAAGAGTTGACTTTGATGTTATTGGACTCCAACTGGTGTTCTGAGACTCTGGATAGATTTATATAGTTTACTGAACTTGTGTGCAAAGTTTGAAAGTAATATGAAGTGGGTAAGTTTGATTCAGACACTCTTTTGAAGGGATGAAGATATAACAAATTAAGAGAAATTTTGTTTAGTTTGAGCCTCGATTCTTTGTTGTGATGTTTCCATGAGTGTTTTGAGCCTTTGGATAAGTTTGGATAATGTATTTGTACTTGCTGGTATGATTGGATGGAGTTCTGAGGAGCTCAGTTGTATTTTTGATCATTGGTTGAGAGACTAGTTAAGTTAAGGATTTGAAGTTTGACCACGGCCAATATCGGGCCAAGACGACCTCATTCCGGTATTTGAGTGCGCGAGCAGGTTTGTAGCATGTTTTATGATTGAAACGCATATATGATTTGTGTTCGGTACATTCCGAATGAGTTTTGGGTGCTAAAACGAAGATTTTTTGATTGCTAATTTTTCTAGTGTGAGCACTTCCGAAAATACCGATTATGCCCCTAATATTTTTAGACTTCCGTCAAAACTTCAAAACATCATATTTCCCTAATTTTAAGGCTAAATTGGGTGACTCAAAAGGCTATCTTTGGTGTAATATCACAAGGATCATGTTGGGCTTTGTCGAATATGAGTTTCGGGGTCATCTATATTTTTACTTATTTTGAAATTTAGTTACTTTTTCTCACAAGATTTTGGAGCTCGAGAAGAGGCGAATTTTGAAGGAGTTTTTATCTACTTCATTGGGGTAAGTAAGTTTAAGAAACTATGATTATAATATGAATCTATCATTAATTTTGGCTCTATCAAGGGATTTTAAAGACGAATATGGGGTTTTTGCTTGAAGGATAAGAAAGTCCATTTTGGACATTTTGGCAAAACTTTTTTAAAGTGATAAATAAAGATTTGAACCCCCATGTAGAGTCGATTTTGGATGAAACTTGTATATATGAACTCGTATTTGAATGGATGTTCGAGATTTTTGAGTTTTTTGGGTTCCGAGGTGCGGACCTGGATTGACCTTTTGGTTGACTTTGACTATTTGATTAAAGATTTAACATTTATCGTTTGGGTTAGATTCCTATGGCACTATTTGATGTTATTGAGTTATTTTGGGCTAGTTTCGAGCCGTTCAGAGGTGGATTCGTGCGGGAAAGAATTTTTAGAGTATTGATTTGGCTTATTTGAGGTAAGTATCTTACCTAAACTTTGTTGAGACATTGATTTCCTAAGTTATTAGTGATAGCTACGTGCTATGGGTGGCGTACATGTGTGTGGTTGATCCCATGCACGTGCACCGGGTATTATCCATGCTCGGAGTAGTGTTTAGACTACAATATGCCTTGAAATTATTACTAAGGTTCATGCTATTATGTTTCTTAGTTACATATAGGTTAATCCCTTGATTGAATATGATAACTGTTATTTTGTGATAAAATTGCCTAATTTGAGTTATGGTAGTACACTTCGCACAGACATACACCTTAACATGTCACTTCTATCAGTCCATGAGTATGTAATTTTATATCCATCGTTCATGCACACGTATTCCTCTATATATGCTTTCTGTGTGATATGGACTACATTGATAGTACGTGAGTGGTCCGTATAGATCCGAGTTACTATTGGCACGTGAGTTATCCGTGCAGTTGTTACTGTTGGCACGTGATTACTCGTGCAATGTGTGGATGAGGATCCATCTCCCTAGGATCATCCTCTCATGATTATCTCTTGATGTTGTACAAACAGGTTGTCGGGTTTCAGGTTGATGTGGATTTTGGTAAACTTGATCATTGATTGGAATTTCATCTCTTCTCTACTTGCAAACTCCTTAGGTGTATACATGATTTTCTGCGTATCTTCTCTATATGCACTTGTTGAAGGATTAATTACTATTTCATGCATATCTTCTCTATATGAAATTATGGAATGATTATTTGATACTTTACGCATATCTTCGCTAAATGCAAGTTTGATGATATTAGACGCATATCTTCTCTATATGCTACATTGTTAACTTATTCAAAATTAAGCACACTATCTCTTTATGCACCAGTGTAGTTTTATCCGTGTTGTATGATTAGATGGTACCATTAATGTGTACTTGTGAAACTCAATTTTTGAACACGTTATTAGCGAGTTTCATTAATAATTCTTGTCACTAGTACCTCGCCGATGTTAGTTATGATACTTTCTGAATACATGGGATCAGTTGTCTCATACTATACTTCTAAACCTTGCATATAGATCTTGGAGTTGTGCTGATGTGGATGACGGAAGTTGGCATTGACGATGTACCTGATTTCCGGATATAGCTTCCACTTTGTTCTTGATATCCTTGGATTCGAACTTTTTTTATGTATATTCCAAGCAGATGTTGTATTTATTCCGTACCAGCTTTGTAAATTAAAATCTTAGTAGTTCATGACTTGTACTACCAATCCTTAGGATATTGTATAAAAATTTAGTTATTTCATTTATCGGTTACTTATGATTTCCATTCGAATTGTGTAACTGTTGTTAGGCTTACTTAGCGGATTAAGTTAGGTGCCATCACGACTAGGTGAATTTTGAGTCGTGACATAAATGTGCATGTGTACTTGTGGGGACAAGAGAAAATAATGGCACCATGTGTTTGAGTTGTGTTACATATAAAAGATCTTGTTATTTTATAAAATGTAAATGTTGTTTTGAAATACTGATGGAAATTGATCCTTGAGACAAATGCTATAAGTTTTATTATGACTTATATATTGGAAATAATTTTAAATATTTGTATGTTAAAGATGTGTTTTCGTGAAAAGTATTTCTTTTGAAATTTGATTAGTTGATATCACTCGTTGTATCTTCAGAAAATAGATGTTAAATTTCTAAAGGATTTAACATGAAAAAAATAATATTTAGTTTGGCCACGAGCTATGATTTAAAAAAAAAATAGATCCTTTGAGACTACTATGTTACGAAACTATTTTGGAATATCAAATATTTTGGAAGTTACTTGTGTTTTCCGAGATTGGCTTCGAGTATATCATGTTCGTCGTTATGAAACTAGACGTGCCGATGCAGGCATAAATGGTCACTTTGTGGCATAGACTACAGTAGAGTGCTCTCCTTTGATAGGATACTATTTTGTCCTATTATTATTATGGCTGAGTTGACTCGTATGGTACTACGATAAAACGAACTAAGCAAGTAAGGTATATGATGTTTGCCGCTAGGTACATAACCTAATAAATTTTCTTGTCGTATAGTACTCTCGGTGAAAGATAAAGAATAATATTATTATATTTAGGCCCAAGGAGCCGAAAGTGATTTCAATGACTTAATTCTATTGAAATGGTTTTATAAGCTTTTTATTAAGATCATGGGTTAATATTAATATTTTAAAAGTTTATATCATGGTTTACATTTCACTCATCTTTTTATTAAAACATTAAAGGGCATGAAATGATATAACTGTTGTCGTTTTATATCAAATGTTGGTTACATTATGTTTATAAAGCCTTATCCTAGGAATTTGAGTTAGAGAGAGTCTATGATACTTATTGAGTACCATGGTGGTGTACTATACCTTTAGGGGCCTTTTTCCAGGGCCCGGTTCACTTTACACATTTTAGGATGAAGTATGATATGTGACATACATACAGGGGTAAGATGACTCTTTTCCCCAGATATATGGTGAGTCATCGCTCCTATTTCGTGATAAATATCATGATGTTTACTTATTTTATATTTGCCGGGCATTGGCCCAAGTATTTAGTTCTATTCCTTAGTTTAGAGGCTCCATAGATAGTAGCGATGACTTGTAATAATCGGATGGTATACGACATATATGAAAGATATTTATTTCACTTAGTTTCGGCATGATTATAAAAGGCTTAATGTGTGATTTCGAATTGGAAAACATATTCCATGATTTAACTATGAATATATATAAAAAAATTTAAAGAGTTTTCACAGTTTAATTGATTTTTATGTATATGGTAGGGTGCATCATATGGGTTGTTCATCGGGTTGGTAGTGTGTCAGGTGCCAGTGACATGGATTTGTATCGTGACAAGCTATTATATGACTTTAAAGAGAAAAGAACGCTATTTTTTATGCAAAAAAGAGTTCAGAAGAGTCTTCAATCTATAATGATCGAAGATTTGAAGAGTTTTTCATCAACCTTGCTTATTTTCTTTTATTATGGAGATTGTTTTGAGAATAATTATTTATTTTTTGGTATAAACATGAGTAGCTAAATTTCTTATATAAGCTATTGATAAACCAGTTGTTGGGTGGTTTGAGTAAATACTCCTCAATCGTAAATACTTATTCTATTTTCTTTGACCGCGACTTTAATGAATTTATTTATTTGAGCTTGTAATTATTTATCCTCTGTTATTTGTTTAATCGGGAAAGATTTACATGTTTGGGTAAGTCAAACAACAATACTTCGATTTAAATTAAGGGATTAATTAACTCGACTTAAATTATTATAGGGGTGTTGTGATTTGACTTTGACCTATAATTGGACGAGTTTATTGTCTTGTATTAATTTTGAGAAAAATAGTTCAAGAACATCGTCATTCGTAGTTGGAAAATTCTAGCAGACAACTTTAGGACCAACATTAATAAAATAGTGTCAAACAAAGTTTTAAGAGTTTACTCAGAACTAGCCCAACAGTTTGAGAGATTCTCTACCCTAGTTTTTTTAGCATCTGCAAATTTCAATAGTTGTTTACTTCTTTAATTTAGTTAGTTAAATTTAATTCATTAGTTAATATTCACAAACTCAAGTACATTAGTTCTTTTGTTCCATTAGATTGTTTAGTGATTAAGTCAGCTTGAATACTTCATAGCTTTCCGTGGGATTCAATCTTGGTTCACAGTTGGGTAAATTATATTACATACGATCGTACCATATCTTTTACTATCAGCATGTTTGGATGGTTGTTACCCATTGCATTATATTGTATTGTTATCTCAAAATAATATTTATTTTGATTGTTTCATTAAAATTGGTTGTATTGTATTGTTAAAATGATTGTTCCGGAACAATGAAAAGTCTTTTTTTTTAAACAATCGATTTGGTGTTGTGAAATTGTTTCCTATTTTTCTTTCTAATTATGCCCTAGCTTATTACTCCATAATTTTATTTTACCTTTTACCTTTTTTTATTTTAACTCCAAATAACTAACCTATAACCTACTTTGTCTTAGTCCCTTTTTTCTAGAACTTCTGCCGCTTCCAGCTCCTACGTAAAAGGTATAGGTTTTGCCTACTTTTTGTTTAATTTTTTCTCCTAGTGTGATTTTAACTCCAATTTTAATTAATTAAGTTCCAATTCTTTGTTCCTTTGTTCGGTCAATTTTCGTTCCTTTCTTTATCATAGTTTTTTCTTTTTTCATGATAGTTAAAGACATATTTGGTGATAAATTAGTAGAAAGGGCTTTTCTTAAATTATTTTTATGCGTTAAATTAGTAAACTTATCAGTTATAGTACAGTACAATACAGTTAAACCAAGCACCAAAATGTTATTTAATAACAATAACAATATATCCAAACTTTGTATTTATAAAACAATACAATACGATATAATACAATACAATACATTATAAAACGATGAACAACAACCTTGCAAGCAATCTGTAAGATAAGTTGTGGACGTCATCAATGGCCATTGCGTGAATGTACGCGGTCATTTTGGGTTCATTGCGGGAACTGGAATTTGGTCACTCAATGTTATAAATGATGAAGAAAAACGAAATAACAAAGTCATACGGGTGAAGACCAGGGGAGATATACTTTGACGCTGCAATACTAGCATGGATAATTTTGCAAATATTTTTATATTCTGGCCATTTTGTTAGTGAAATCAACACATTGCAGAAGCTAGCTGGTCATTGAATGTGTATATATTGCAAAACTGGCCAAATTGGCTTGCACATATGGCCGTACAAGGGTCGGATAGAAAATAAAAAAAGAGCAACACATGAGCTTAACGGCAAATAAGGAGTGCATATGGAGACCATTTATTCATGAATACGATATAGCTTTGGATACATATTAGGATGGACATGATGTGCCAGTTTGGTGACCTATATGCTTTTATTTGTAGAACATATCTTAAAATTCAAGTGGTGTCCTCCTACACTTGGACAGTAGATTTTTACATGCTGCAAGTTCTTAATACTTTCACTTGTAAAAGCTTTATATTATATTCTTGATTATTAATAAAAATAGCTACTAAGCAAGCAACTTAGTAGCCTTTGATTTTAAACAAAAATACTAACTCCAACAATCGATATTGGAGTTCAAAGCTTTGACAAGTGAAACTCCAGCATAATACGTTGGAGATTAAAAATTCCCTACAAGGAAAATTCTAGTATTATATGCAAGTTTGGAACCTGTAAAAGTAAAGACCCAACAACTATCCATGGAGTTTAAAGCTATATCAGTTAAAAATCTACCTATGATTCCCGGAGTACAAATACTTATCGGATTTTCAAACCCACCAATAACCATTCATGGAGTTCGAATTGTATATGGTTAAAATCTCATGCCCTGATTTTGTAGGCTCGAGAAGTTATAACAAGGGCAGAAGCCTGGAAGAGGTCGATGTCAATCTCGAAAACGGAACAAGAGGCTCGAGGGCCTGGGTGCTCGATGAGCATTGAAGCAAAACACGGCCGATGCCCAATAGTGCTGTTATGAGTTTTTTTCGGAAAGGAAAAGATTCTCGCCACGTCCCCAAAGATCATGGCGCAAATTCCGGGATAGATTTGTAGGAATTAGTACAAATCCGTACTACGTGATTATACAATTGTACAATAATATTCTTTACCAAAAATAGAAGTGTATCTTATTTAGGGTTTCACCTCCTATATAAAGGGGACCCCAATCATTTGTAAAGATCATCTAATCTGTTTACCGTAAAAATGGTAATTACAATTATATTTGATTATGTGGTTCTAAAAATATGTGATCTATTTTAATACCGGTTGTTTAGGCAGTAGATTCTAAGTGAGAAGTGAGAAAATTAAATAAGAGCGAAGGGTAGCAAGATTATGCAAACCGACCAGTGAAGAGTCTGGTCTCGAGGTCGGTCGAAATGGGCCTCGAGATCGAGCTTAAGAGCTTGACAAGGGGTTGTCGAGAATGATACATCAGTATTGAAGGCCTCGTAAATGGCCTATTTGCGATTAATAACGAGTAATAAATGAAGAAAAACTAGTGAACACAATAAATGAAAAACAATAAATCAATTGAACAATTGTAGGGAATGTTTTAGTTAGAGAGCAGAGGATGTTCTTGTTTTTGTATTCAATCTCATCTGTCTTACAAAGTGAAAAAGGTACCATTTATATATGAGGTGGAATCCCAACATAGTAGATGTGTAATTAATGCAAAGAGAGATGGCTGGTACAACCATTTAATGTCATGGTACGGGCTTGTACTATTTTGCATACTTGGTCAGCTTTAACCACGTGCCTTTTTGGGAGTTTCCCGCCCTTCCATGTTGGTCTTCGATTTGCACTACCTCGAGGTCGAGGACCTTTGATATGCCCCCTCGATGCCAAAACTCAAACCTTCGAGCCTTCTGCGCGCCGTAATGATCGTAAAATCGGGATCTCCAATTTTAGCCGTATACAGATAGTCCCCGCCTTTCTTATATTAAAGTGATAAGAAACGGTCTTGATTTCTTGCCTCTTCCACATCCCTATTATTACGTCAGTCCCTTCAGAGCATTAAATGATGTGACATAAAAAGCTACGCAGAGGACGCCGTCAACATAATTCTCGAGAAGCTCATGAACTGTTATTGGTTCGGCCTTTCCACTTCAATGCATGCTTAAAGGGCCTCTATAAATACTTCAATCACTTGCCTTTTCATAATTTTAAATCTTCTTCAAACCTTCAAACTCTTACTAAGTGCTTTTCATTCTCATCTTTTGTCCGCGTTTGCTTCTTCGTCTTCTTTCTTCAAAGCTCAGTTATAACCATGGCAAAAACATCCAAAACAGTACCTCAAAAGGAGGGATCCGCTTCTTCATCACGCCCGTATAAGGTCAAGTCAGGAACTCCACCTGCAATCGAGAAATGCACCCCTGACCCTTTCGACACCATCTCCGATTTCACAATTGAGAAACCCCCTTCTACGACAGGTCGATGCGAGCCTATGTCTCGATATATGAGTGTAGTATCCTGTACAAATAGGGTAAAACTCGACTGCCGTTAGGGGAAGGGGTCCCGAGTGGAAATCCCTAGAGCTGACGAAAGCATAGTCACACATAAGGCTGCCTTTCTCAGAGTATACACATACCATTTTACCTTAGACCTCGTAGTTTCTTCCTCTCCACCAATTGACCTGGTGATACTTGATTTTTGCTGTCAATACCGAGTGACACTTGGTCAGATTTATCCATCCTTTTCGAGGATTGTATATATGATTCGTGACATTGCCAAGATGGTCGAGGATGACTTTCACCCTTGACTATTTGATCAGATTATACAACCCTCGACTCTTCCGCGGGGGCCTAATTAAAATGCACCGTCGACCTGCCAAGGCATTACTCGCCTGCATCAACGAGAATAAATATCAGGGATGGATGAGCCGATTTGTTAGAATCAGAACTTCGGACATCATCCTTGCTGATAGAATGCCGTTCCCGGAGGAATCAAATATGAAACGTAAGTACCCCTGAATTGAGTATTTTTTGCAATCTCCTTTTCTTTTGATTGGTTTTCTTCTTATTGTGTAGCCACTGTTTGGTTTCCCGGCGCGGTCCAGGACCTTCCGGGATGGATCAAACTTTTAGACTCCGCTTTCCCATACAACAAATGCATTTGGCGCGATTTGGCTAAGACACAGTGGCAGGCCAAGAACCACGGTATGCTCTCATTGTCATTGTTTTCTCATTCTTTGTAAGTGCCTTGGTGAAGGTGTGTTGATGAGAACGCCCCTACCTGGTGAGGAAGAGGCTCCGAAGACCACCAAGGACAAGAAAATGAAAAAAAGAGGCCTCGGTGAAGTCTCCAACCGATGCCACAGTCTTATCCTCGACAGCCACTGGGAGCCTGCGGGCCGAGGAAGAGAGTGATGATACCTTCCCTTTGGTACAATGGGAAAAACGAACCGTTGATGCTTCGAGAGTTGTTGGGCGGTCGGCTGCTGAGTTGGAGGCGGCTAATGAGAACCTGCCCTTTGTTGAGGAGACCCTCGAGGAGGGTTCGGGTGCTGTCCCTGCGATTCTCGTCGGACATGGAACGGTTCGTGTTGATGAGCCCGAAGGGCTTTCTACTGGAGCTTTCCGAGGTCAGGAAGAAGCCTTGATGGAGGCTGATATTACTGGTGGATTTCACTCGGGCCCGTCATTTTCTCCAGGGGAGATGCGAGATCCCCAAGTCAGGAATGTTCCCGGTTTGGAGACCTCTCATCGAGATGATGATACATTTAGAGACTAATTTAAAGGGGTATAGGAGGAGACCAATGTTGACGCCCCCATTGCCCTTGAGGAGGCTGAGAGCCTCCAAAAGCAGGTGATATTCTCGAAATAATATGTTGTTTTTCACCTTTCTACTCTTGCTTTCTGATGTTCTTCCTCTTTGTTGTAGGTCAAGAAGCTGTATGACCAAGCCTTCTACAAGATGCAAGATGAGTTGACTCATCGTGGAGAGGAGCTTGAGAAGCTTATGTCGGAGTCGGTCGAGCTAGAGGCTCTATGTGCGCGAAAGAAGGAGGAATTGATCAACCTCCGGGTAGGCTTGGAGAGAGCATTCCGAGAGAGGGCCGACTTCATCGAGCAGGTATTATGGTAACCTCAATTTTATTTTTAATTGCAATGCTTGGTGCTGATCGACTTTTTTTCTGTGCTGTTTAGATTAGGTAGAAGGATGCCCTAGTGGAGTGGCTCTGAGACGAAGTTGCGGCCAAGGACGCCGAAATCCTCGAGTTGGCTTGGCTGAATGATGTCGCGGCTTTCGAGAGGGACACACTTCGGGGGGAAACTGAGGATGGATGATTCGGTTTGTCCGAGTGAGGACCATCGATATTATTCCTGCAGAATTCTTGTCGTTTCCCGAGAAATGGAACTTGAAACATAAGCTACGCCATACCTTAGTGCCTTTTGCTTTGGTTGATTTATAAGAATGTTTCTTTTTTTTTTTCTCAGCGATTCCGTGGATGCCGGAAGAGATCCCAGATCTTACGGACTGGACTCGGAGGCTGACAGTTTTGTCGACCTATGATGAATGTAAGTGGCGAGATCTGTGGAAGGGCAGATGGGAAGCAAAGCTCCACGGTATGAGTCATGTGATTGCCCTTTTGACGAATATTTCCTTTTATGTGTACTAACACCACTACCACATGTGTTGGTGGATTCTCGAAGATGAGACCGTGCCCTTTCGAGGAAAGGGAAGGATCGTCAGCCTTGGAGCCGAGGGAGGAAAATAAGCGGAAAAGGTCCTCGATGGATGAGGACATTCTCACTGAGGTGGGGCCTGACCAGAGACACAAAGGAGACGCCATCGCTGAATAGGACTTCATATGCGTTGGTTACTCCGTGGGCGTTAGCTCTCCTCAGGAGGATAGTTCTTCGTCTACCACTCGAGCCATGGGGCCTCCCGAGGTTGCCGATTTTGTTAGGCCTGAGACCTCCAGTATTGAGGGAGAGGTTCCTCTAGAGAGAAGGAGCAAGATTCCTCTACCATCGTCTGCTTGTTCGTTCGTAGGTACTTCGAGGGACGCTCGAGGCCAGGGGCTACCCGAACCAAGTGGGGTCTCGAGTGGTCATGACATTACCGATAGCGGTTCAACTGGGGCTGATGGGGCCAGACCAGTAGACATACATACAACTTTTGAGGAGGCTCAGTGGCTCTGTTCCGAGGTGAGTTTTGATCGTCCTTGTTGCATTTTCAGCCATGAATCTTCATTATTTGAACTGAAGCTTCTTTTCCCTAGGTTTTTGACAAGCTCAAGTTCGAGCTGCTTCATTGTGAGACCAGGTTGCGGGAATCTTTGGGCAAGGAAAAATATCTCAAGCTTCTTTGCAATAAGAAGATGAAAGAGTTGATAAATCTTTGGTCGAAGATGCATCGGAGTCGAACTATGAAGGCAATCTCGAGCGTCAGGTAACCCTTATCCTGAAGGAGTACATGCTTCCTTTCCCGCTTTTGGAAACTAATGTTTCGGTTCTTCAGCTGTAGAGAAAAATAGAAACGCTGGAACGCCTTTGGGGAGAGGTCGGTCAAGAGAATTCTGAATGTCATACGTTGAAGGCGCAGATAGGCGTTCATGTTGCGTCCCAAAGGAATGACTTGGCCAAGGCCTCTGCCCTTGAGGTACAACTTCGTAATGCTCAACAAAGTAGCTCAATTCGAACGAGTAGCACTGCCAAGCTCAAGGCTGATCTTTTAGATATGAAGGCTGAGGTCGTGGACGTCGGGCTGAAGCTGAAGAAATTCGAGCGAAGGCCGATAAGAAAGTGGTCGTTTATTTGAAAGATGATGCCGATGCTCGGGCTAAGCTAAGAGGAGCTTTTGACATATAGAGGAGGGGCAATGAGTATGCACGGTGTAGGTCTCGGAGGGAGACTCTCGAAGAGATTCACGCTAGGGGCTTTGATCTTTCGGAAGAGATAAAGCAGGCCAAGGCGGATGAGATCGACGCCGAGTTTTTCCTTTCTTCCGGTGCTGATGCTGGTATTTTAAGGCTTCTGAGGGAGTTGGCCACTATAGCAGACTAGTTTTTCTTCTTTGTTTTTCGCATAAGGATCCTGTGGGAGCATTGTAAATATGTATCTATGATACACATATATATGAAAGATTCTTTGGTTTCTCTGTTTTGCTTGTCGATAGTTAGCCCGATGAATTGTACTTTGAGATGAAACCCTTGGGGTTATAAATTGGCCCTTAGGATTTTTAGGATGGTGACTTGGGCTCTTACACATTTGGCCCTGAGGCGCTTTAGTTAACTATTTCTGGCTCAGTCTGCGAGTCGGGTTTCGACTCGAGCTCATTGACACTTAGGTTTTTAAATCGGCCCTGAGGTGCTTTGGGTCGGTACGACCTGTAACTGGCGAATTGGGCTGTTACGCGTTAGGTATGTATGACCTTCGTTGTATCTGGCGACTTGGGCTCTTACGCATTTGGCGCTGAGGCGCTTTAGTTAACCATTTCAGGCTCAGTCTCCGAGTCGGGTTTTGACTCGAGCTCATCGACACTTATGGTTTTAGATCGGCACTGAGGCGCTTTGGGTCAGTACGACCTGTAGCTGACGACTTGGGCTCTTACGCATTTGGCCCCGAGGCGCTTTAGTTAACCGTTTCGGGCTCAGTCTCCGAGTTAGGTTTTGACTCGAGCTCATCGACCCTTAGGTTTTTAAATCTACCTTGAGGCGCTTTGGGTTGGTACGACCTGTAGCTCGCGACTTGGACTCTTACGCATTAGGTCGGTACGACCTTCGGTGTAGCTGGCGACTTGGGATCTCGCACTTTTGGCTCTGAGGCACTTTAGTTAACATTTCAGGCTAAGTCTCCGAGTCGGGATTTGACTCGAGCTCATCAGCCCTTAGGGTTTTAAATCGGCCCTGAGGCGCTTTGGGTTGGTACGACCTGTAGCTGGTGACTTGGGCTCTTACGCGTTAGGTCGGTACGACCTTCAGTGTAATTGGCGACTTGGGCTCTTACGCTTTAGGTCGGTACGACCTTTGATGTAGTTGGCGACTTGGGCTCTTACGCTTTAGGTCGGTACGACCTTTAACCGGTTCTTTTCGATGTTGTTTTGAAGTAATTGGAGGCCTGGGATTTTATGCCAACAGCTAGACATCTCCGAGTCGCGTTAGTTTGGTCGGAGCCTTATGACGGTGGTCATTGTATTTGGCCATAGTCTTTTAGCCCCCGAGTGAGACAACCACGACTTCTATATCGAGGGTATGCCTTTTTAGGGGTCTTAGAAGTTAGATATATAGCCTTGACTCTGATATCGGGATTTTGCCTTTTTAAGGTCTTACAAATTTGTACATGCCTTGCTTGAGGTCTTACAGTTTTGATGTTGCCTCATGGAGGGCTTATGAGTTTGAAATTGCCATCCCTGAGGTCTTATGGCTATGAGTCGACTGTCGAGGACAGTCCCTGAGTCAGAGTTGATATCGCCTCATGGAGGGTTTATTTGTTGATATTGCCTCATGGAGGGCTTATGAGTTCGAAGTTGTTGGCCCTGAGGTCTTACGGCTTCGAGTTAGATAGCTTGATGAGCCGAAAGTCGAGGATAGCCCCCGAGTTAGAGTTGATATTGCCTCGTGGAGGGCTTAGGAGCTCGCAGTTTCCGGCCCTGAGGTCTTATGGCTTCGAGTTTTTGGTGACGCGATGATGTGACTATCGAGGATAGTTCCCGAGTGGTCGGTAAATTTCTGGTTCTAGGGCTATTTCTTATGAAAATAGCAAACTTCTTTGACGCGCGAAGTGTTTTGATGATAAAATATTTTTCTCCGATTACTTGGTACAAGTACACATGTTCACCATCCAGGGTTCGATTATTCTATGTGGACACGGTTCATTTGACCGTTTGTTCATGTACATTGTTCTCCTGTCGAGACCCTCTTTGGCATGTTTTAGTGATCTCCCGAGGGGGATGCCCCTCAGTATTTGAGTTTGATCGAAGAGAAGCCTTGAATACTTGGTGAGTTCTCCTCATGTAGCATATGGGTGTTGCCTCGTAAAAACCTCATCGGTAAAACCCATTTGGGATAAATCGGACGTGAGGGAAAAAGAGCGCAACACATGCTTTAAAACCTAAGGCCTTCGAGCTGGAGGGTGCTTCGATTCCCTTCAATCGAACACCTGCACATTGGTTAGTGTAAAGTATGAAGGATAGAGGGAGAGGATTAAACATTAGCTATGGTGGCATTCGAGCTCGATATGCTTTGGTTATCCATTTTGAGGACGCGGCATGATCTTTCATTCGTTCATACGAGGATGCAGTTTGTGATTGTTACTCGGCTGTCTGCTTGTTTTTTTTGGCTCCTTCGATGTAGAAGGTGTCGGCGCCACATCGTGCACTACAAACATTTCTTTTGATGTGTGCTGCTCTCCATATACTGTTTTTACTTCATCCTTCGTATGAAACTTCATCATTTGATGAAGGGTTGACGGCATCGCCCTCATATTGTGAATCCATGGCCTTCCAAGCAATGCATTGTATCTCATGTCACCTTCGATGACATGAAACTTGATATCTTAAATTTTACCGGCCAAGTTGACTGGGAGGATGATTTCCCCTTTCGTTGTCGCGCTTGCCATGTTGAATCCGCTGAGGACTCGACAGGCGGGCATAATCTGGTCGAGCAACCCGAGTTTCTCTAACACCCTCGACCAAATTATGTTGGCCGAACTACCTGAATCCACGAGCACACATTTAATTTGAAATTTATTCAAAAGAAAATAAATTACTAGTGTGTCATTATGAGGTAGGGACAAGGTCTCGATGTCCTCTTCGCTGAATGAAAGGGCGTCTTCAGGTATGTAGCTCCGAGTTAGCTTTTCCCTGGTGATGAATGCTTTTGTTTGTTTAAAAATGGGTCCCTGGGGGACTTCTACCCCACTAATAATCATGTGGATGACATGTTGTGGTTATTCTATTTCATTTTTCTTGTTTTCCTCTCTTTCCCAAAATTGGTTTTTAGCTCGGTCGCTGAGGAACTCTTGGAGGTGCCCTTTGATAATAAGTTGGGCCACCTCTTCTCGAAGCTATCTGCAGTCCTCGGTCCTATGACAGTGGGTATCGTGATATTCACATATCAAGTTGGGGTTCCTCTGCGAAGTATCTGATAGCACGGGTCTTGGCCACCTAGTGTCCCTGATTTTTCTTATAGTCGATACGATGTCTGAAACATAGATGTTGAAGTTGTACTCAGATAGCCGTGGTGCCTCTACCGGCCCAGTGTGCCTATCGAACCCTGCTTTGTTAACAAGTCCCTGAGGATTCTATCCTAGGTCCATCCTTTGGTCACTTCGAGGTATGTTACGCCTCGGGATATTTCTCCAATTTTCTATGTATGGTTGACACCTTTCTTTGCTTGGCCTCGGATCTCTTTTTGGGAGCCTAGATTCCTTTGCTAAGAGCCTGCAAGGGTACACCACGCCCGAGGGGGCTTCTAATTGGTCATCCTCGACTCTGATCTTTGATTGATACTTATTGTGTACATCCGCCCAAACTACGGCGGGATACTCGATCAAGTTTTGCTTCAACTGCTTCGAAGCTATCGAGCTTCGTTCATTCAAGCCCTGAGCGAAGGCTTGTACTACCCAATCATTGAAAATCGGTGGTAATTCCATTCGTTCCAGTTTCAAGCGGGATACGAACTTCCTTAGCATCTCATTCTCTCTTTGTTTCATTTTGAAGACGTCAGATTTCCTTATAGCGGCCTTGATGGTACCAACATGTGCCTTCACAAAGGAGTCCGCCATCATGGCAAATGAATCTATCGAGTTCTGGGACATGTTATGATACCACATCATGGCCCCTTTGGATAGTGTTTCTCCAATTTTTTTCAATAGGACGGATTCAATTTCGTCATTCCTTAGGTCGTTCCCTTTCACAGCTCAAGTGTAGGCAGTAATGTGCTCATTAGGGTCCGAGGGTCCGTTGTACTTCGGGTGACCGGGCATTCTGAATTTCTTTGGGATGGGCTTCGAAGCCGCACTCGATGGGAATGGATTTTGCATGAACTTCTTCGAATCTACACCCTTGAGAATCGGAGGCGCGCCCGGGATCTGATCGACCCTCAAGTTATAGGTTTCCATTTTTTTGTCGTTGGCTTCTATCTTCTTTTTTCCTGATTCAATCCTCTTTGCGAGGTCCTCGAGCATCTTCATAATGGCGGGGTCGGCTACTGACCCATTATTTCTCGACCTTTCTGGTGCCCTTTTGACTCGAGGAGCCGTTTCTGGGAGTGTTGTGCTTGGGGTTCTCTGATGGCTTTGTAGCTGAGCAATAGCCACCTGTTGCGCTTGCAACATCTCAAAAATGAGATGAAGGCTAACATCCCTTTCCCTTTGAGCAGGGTCTCCCTGTGCTTCACGCTGGTCTCCTTCACGCACTCTTCTGTCTGTATGAGAGCTCACATCGACATGTTGAACGTTGCATGAGCCTTCATCGATAGGGATTTGCACTGGTGCCCCTTCAAGGTTTTGCAGTGGCACATCGGCACCTGAAGCAGCTGCGCCATTCTCTCTGTGATCCTCAGGGCGGTTGTGTTCATGTGCGTTTACTGAATTAGACATTTTCTGACCTAAAATTGAGGATTCTTGGACAAGAAAAAGTGTAAAGAATAACTTGTGTTCTTAGAAAACCAGCACTAGAAAATCACTATTATTTTTAGCCCCACGGTGGGCGCCAAACTGTTTACCTTGAAAATGGTAATTACAATTATATTTGATTATGTTGTTCTAAAAATACGTGATCTATTTTAATAGCGGTTGTTTAGGCAGTAGATGCTAAGTGAGAAGTGAGAAAATGAAATAAGAGCTAAAGGTAGCAAGATTATGCAAACCGAGCAGCAAAGAGTCTGGTCTCAACGTCGGTCGGAATGGTCCTCGAGGTCAAGCTTAAGAGCTTGACAAGGGGCTGTCGAGAATGATACAACAGTATGAAGGCCTCGTAAATGGCCTATTTGCGATTAATAATGAGTAATAAATGAAGAAAAACTAATGAACACAATAAATGAAAGGCAATAAATCAGTCGAACAAATGTAGGGAATGTTTTAGTTAGATAGCAGAGGATGTTCTTGTTTTTGTATTCAATGTCATCTGTCTTACAAAGTGACAAAGGTTCCCTTTATATATGAGGGGGAATCCCAACATAGTACATGTGTAATTAATGCAAATAGAGATGGTTTGTATAGCCATTTAATGCCACGGTACGGGCTTGTACTATTTTGCGTACCTGGTTAGCTTTAACCACGTGCCTCTTTGGGAGTTTCCCGCCTTTCCACATTGGTCTTCGATTTGCACTGCCCCGAGGTCAAGGACCTTCTATATGACCCCTCGATGCCAAAACTCTAACCTTCAAGCCTTCTGAGCGCCGTAATGACCGTAAAATCGGGCTCTCTGATTTTAGCCGTATACATAAGCATTGGCAAAGAATATATTATCTTACTTTCTCGCTCATCGTTCTTCAGAATTGTTCTCCTACTGCTCTTACTTTATTGTTCTTGCTTTATCACCCCTTACCCCCTCAAGATCATCGAGCTCGTGGTCCATACTGCCGGAGTAACACTGGTTTTGTTCATCAATTATTCTCATTTATACTCTATATCACTCGTTTATCAATTAGTATTGGACTAGATAATATATCTTTAAAACCACAAATCAAATTTAACTGTTACTTGTATTTTCGAGGTAAACACGAATCTTAATAAGTTCAAACCTCAGTAAAGATTCATGTGGTTGATGTATGCCTTCATTAACATGATTATGTCTATTGCTACAAATATATATATATATATATATATATATATATATATATATATATATATAATAAATCAAGTCGTTCAACGTCTTAATTTGGGAACATAGCTTCGTATTGATGGTGGTTAGATTCACAATAAAGTTAACTGGATTCTAAATTCTAATACCTTTGTTTACCTCGAAAATTCGAGTAATTAAATTTGCTTTGTGGTTTTAAAGATAGGTGATATAATTCAATACCAATTGATGATCAAGAAGTATAAAGTATAAATGAAGGAAGAACAAGAACAAGAACAAGAACAAGAAGTATAAGTTTTAAAGTTGTATCGACCTCGATCTTAGTGACCTCGAGATGAACCACGAACAATAAAGTAGGAACAATAAAATATAAAGGATAATTCTACTGGACAATGAGCGAAAAGTAGAGAGTATATTCTTTTCAATGATTAGATCTCTTTTACAAATGATTGAGGTCTCCTTTATATAATAGGGGAACCCTAAATAAGGTATATTTATATTTATAGTAAAGAATCTTATTAGGAGAGTTGTCTAACCCCCTAGTACGAATTCGTACAAATTTATTCCGGGATTTACGCCATGTTCTTGGAGACGTGGCAGGAATCTTGCTCGTTCTGTTACAAATTCATAACGGAATTATCTCGAGGCCAGTCACATTAGGCTCCAACATTCCTCGAACACTTGATTTTTCGAGCTTCGTACTCTGTCGTTGAGATCGATCTTGGTCCCTTGAGCTCGAACTCGATCCATCCTAAACTCGGGCTTAAGGCGATGCTTCGAGCCCTGGAAATCGAGCATACCTGATTTTGACCGTATACAGATAGTCCCCGCGTTTATTAGAGTAAAATGATAATGAACGATTTGATCTTCGATGATCTGGCGCCTCGACCATGATGTCAATATTGTGTTGTCAGCAGCTGAAGTGATTGAAAATTCGCTTCCACGTAGTTCCCTAGGTCATTAATTGGAAGAAGCTGATGGTCAGCTATTTGGCTTCCCCAAAGCGCTTAAGCAGCCTCAATAAATAGGCCAACTTCATAATTTTTTTGCCAACTTTACTTCTCAAATCATTCTTAAAATCTCTTTAGTTCCTTCAACTTCTTTGAGTTCACCCTCTTCTCAATTTTCTCTTACTACAACATCTACTCCTTCTCCTCTCTTGAATTTATAAAAACAACTAAAAATGTTCCTCAGAAAGATAAAGCTTCTTCATAATCTCGGCCACCCAGAGGTAGAATGGTGGTGCCACCTTGTATCGAGGAGTGTATTCCTGGGTCGTGCGAAATAACTTTCGATTTTAAAATTGATAAACCCGCTTCAGTGCCTGGTCGATATGAACACATGTCTTGGTACATCTGTTTGATAACCGAAGCCGAACCCAAGCAGGTGAGAAAGGATTTTCATTGGGAGGACAAGGAGGTGGTGATCCCTTCCCCTAAGGAGTATATTACTACCCACGAAGCAGGGTACCTGATCGTATACACCTATCCGTTCACGTTGGGTCCCGTAGATGCTGCCTTAGGTCCCATAGACCCAGTCATTCTCGATTTGGGTAAGGTTTCCCCGCACTCAGCGCAAGATCAACTCAATTTGGGTGATAGTGGATCGACTCACAAAATCAGCTCACTTCTTGCCAGTGAAGTCCACTGACACTGCAGAACAATATGCTCAGTTGTATATCAAAGAAATAGTCAGGCTCCATGGAACTCTAGTATCTATTATCTCGGATCGAGGGGCCCAGTTCACAGCTAATTTTGGAAGAAATTTCAGCAATGTTTGGGTACGTAGGTAAATCTCGGCACAGCATTCCATCCACAAACTGATGGGCAGGCAGAGCGGACCATTCAGACGCTTGAAGATATGTTATGGGCTTGTGTATTAGACTTCAAGGGTAGCTGGGATGATCACTTGCCGCTTATAGAATTTGCTTATAATAACAGTTTCCATGCTAGTAGTCAGATGGCCCCATTTGAGGCATTGTACGGAAGGAGGTGTAGGTCTCCGATTGGATGGTTCGTGGTTGGCGAGGCAGAATTGATAGGACCGGATCTTGTGCACCAAGCTATGGAAAAAGTTAAAGTCATTCAGGAAAGGATGAAGACTGCTCAGAGTCGTCAGAAATCCTATGCAGACGTTCGTCGAAGAGATTTGGAGTTTCAAGTAGATGATTGGGTATTGTTGAAGGTGTCTCCCATGAAAGGAGTAATGCGGTTTGGGAAGAAAGGAAAACTCAGCCCTAGGTATCTCGGGCCGTATCGGATCGCTCAAAGGATATGACATATGGCTTATAGGCTGGAATTTCCCCTTGAGATGTCATTAGTGCACCCAGTGTTTCATGTGTCCATGTTGAAGAAGGTGATTGGGGATCCATCCGCCATTGTGCCGGTTGAGACGGCTAAAATTAATGAAGGATTTTCATATGAAAAGGTTCCAGATGCTATTCTTGATAGGCAAATCCATATATTGAGGAACAAAGAGATTGCTTCTGTTAAAGTGTTATGGCGAAGTCAACAAATCGAATAAGTCACGTGGGAAGCGAATAATGAAATGAAAGAGAAATATCCCCATTTGTTTGAATAAGTCTGGTAATGGTTTGAAAGTTGTCATTCCTAAGCAATTATATATTGTGTCAGATTTTGTGCAAGAGCACCCCATTTTCCCCCTAGTTGCCCTACTATTGTAACTTCTCGAGTTGTGTCATATTTGTGTATGTTGTAATTATTTGGGTAATGTGCAACTCCTTGAAGTAAAGTAAATTATGTGCAATTCATGTGATAGTTAAATGATATGCAAGTTTTTGGAGTTAACCGAACTATGTGAGGCTTGTGGAAGTAATTGAATTATATGTAGCTTGTTGAAATGACTAGATTATGTGCAGGTTGATAGAGTAACTAAAATGTGTGGAATTGGTTCAAATGTGTTTCGAGGGCTCTCTGACAGGTAGATAGGCCTAATTGTAAAGACCCGTAAAATTTCTTTGTCTAAAATACTACCCCGAGTAGGTCTCTGTGCTGTTATAACTGTAGAAATTCTTAAAATAGTCCTATTTTGAGTAAAAAGTATCCAGAACTTGAAAGATTAAATTTTCCATAAATTGTGCGTTATGCGACGCACTATGCGATCGCATAACAGGTATGCGGACCGCATAGTGGTTGCATACCTGGACAGTAGCCTGTCCAAATTGAGGACAACTATGCAGCTTGTGATGCAATCGCATTTTGGGTATGCGGACCGCATAGTTGTCGCATTCTTTCCCCATGGTTTTTGTGAGGGAGGTTATGCGACGCACTATGCGATCACATAACAAGTATGCGAACCGCATAGTGGTCGCATACCTGGGCGGTGTGGTTCCCATTTTAGCCCATTTGAAGACCGCATTTCAATGTCGGGGCTCCTATTTTATAAATTTAAGACCCGGCCCCCTGTTTTATAAAACACCCCTTCCCTTCATTTTTAACGATTTTCTAACAAAAAATAGAGAGAGAAAAAGAGTGTTCTTGAGAGAGAAGGTTTCAACATCACCCAATTTGATTTTTCCAAAATCACTCAAACCCGACAATTATCGAGTTATTGTCATCGTTCTTCACCCAAAGAGGTAAGTCTTCACCATATTTCCACAATTTGTTAGATTTTAGGTAAGAATTAAACACACATAGGTTGGTTCTGGAAAATAAAAAGTGAAATCTTGCATGCATTTGAGTTAAACTCCGTAATCTAGTAAAGGGAAAAATAAGTTTAGGTAATTATTCTCAAGAAGGGGGTTAGTAATCTAAGGGGTCATATAGTGTTTGATAAAATGCTCAATTGAGTACAAGATTCCTAATTCTAAGTGAAATGTGTCACATTGTGGAATAGATTGATGGTGATAGATGGTCCGGTGAATTGTGATAGAAATTAAAAAGGGAACGACCCAAGGTATGTATGGCTAACTTTAATCTTCGTAGAGTCACCTTGTTGGTGTCCGAACATTCGGTATGAGTTTCTTGATGAGTATATGTGAATTGGTTGTCTGGTTGTGTTGAGGTGTGAGGTTTCATTCTCTGATTTTTCTTAGTCGACTATCGTGATAATTGAAATTGTAAAAGGTGACTTCTATCTGATTACTCTATCATGTGCAAGGTTCATTAAATGCTTGAGTATGTTGGTATGAAAGAATGGTAACGAACTCAAATGTGTAAATATATCTAAATAATAAGGGATGTGTAACAAGTGATGAAAGGGAGTTGTGAATTGATGTAATTGAACTAAACGACCATGGAAATATCGTATATGACTCATTGTTGGCAAGGTTTACTGTTGCTTAACTTCATATGGATTGTTGGTTGTAATGAATTTATTTTCTTGTTTATGAGCATCTTTGTGGTTGAATTAATGGATGATAAATACTATTGTGAACACATGATTGGTTGGGCGTTATGAAATTGTACCCTTGATGATATTAAACCCTGTGATTGAATTGTGGGCAGTTACTGTTTTCCATGAAATGTGATGGTCCGATGGGATCAGGTTGCACGCCGCAACACGAAGTAATAAGGGTGGAGAGGTAACAAGGCTGGAGTGTAAATTGTACGGTGTAATCGGGTTGGACGCCACAACACGAAGTAATAAGGAAGGAGAGGTAACAAGGGTGGAGTGTAAACTGTACGGTGGGATCCGGTTGCACGCCGCAACA
Source organism: Nicotiana paniculata (assembly GCA_005239505.1). Classification (NCBI taxonomy): domain Eukaryota; kingdom Viridiplantae; phylum Streptophyta; class Magnoliopsida; order Solanales; family Solanaceae; genus Nicotiana; species Nicotiana paniculata. Next base: position 8,916 of record MDKI01155896.1, on the reverse strand, counting down.
GAATGTAATAAAGCTGAAATGTGATTGTGTTAAATAAGAATATGTGAGGATCTCAATTGTATTTGTTTCTATATCACTGTGCACTATGTGTTGGTTCCTTTAACTGCTTTCTATCTGTGCATCTCTTGATTTTACTTTGAGTAAAGTTTTCTCATACATACTAGTACTATTCCATAGTACTAACGTCCCTTTTGCCGGGAGCGCTACATCTTTTATATGGATATAGGTGGGTCCATAGCATGTAGCTCAGCTCGACATTAGTGGTGCCTCCTCCTCATCTATTAGCAGTACTAGTGAGCCCCACTTCCTCCTGGGGTCGTGTGTAATTCATGCCCTCTTTCGAGTCTGTTATGCATTGTAAGGTATAGCAGGGGCCTTGTTGCCGGCAAGTATTATGTAAACTCTTAGTATTCGTAGAGTCTCCGTAGACATGATGTGGGTGCATATATGTATTTGGGTAGTAACTGTACGTATTCGAAATCGTGGTCCGTATTGGAAAGTTATGTGTGTATTGTGTATGTTTTTGGGAATCAACTGTTGAAATGCTAAAAGAGAAATGAACTTAAGTTTGTAAAATCCTCGCTTAAATCCTAAGTTGCTATTACATATGGAACATGGTACTTGTATATACGGGGGAACGCGTTGGGTAGGAAAGGCAATCCAGGTCTGCTTGATTGGGTTCACCTGATTAGGTGCCGGTCTCGTCCCTCGGTTTTGGGGTGTGACAAACCTGGTATCAGAGCTTAAGGTTTTAAAAGTGTCTTAGGATGTCTCGGAGCCGTGTCTAGTAGAGTCCTTGTTATTGGTGTGTTGTCGACCACATCTATAATTAAGGGGCTGCATGGACAATTAGGAAAGAACCCTTTTATTGCTATGTTATATCGTGCGATGTGGTGGAAGGTGAGGTTGCCTATCCCTAACCCGTGCATTGTTCTAATTTTCAGTAAAGGGCACACAAGAAGAGAGCTCGACTCGGCCTAGAGGCCAATGCCACCCCAGGAGTGGCCGTGAATTCATTATCTGATGGTGTGGGTGAGAATGATTCCCCGACCCTGAATCTGCCCAACTTTTCAATCCCAGGACATGATATTCCTATTCCTGCTCTGGGGGAGGGTGCTACAATCCCTCCCGCTGATGTTCCTGATCCTTCTTCAGTCCCAGCTTCCGGTCCCGGTATTTCTGATGGGGATCTCAGGGAAGCTATTCAGATGTTGACCCAGTTAGTGGCCTCCCAGGCCCAAATATCACATGCTGCCCCTGCATCCTCTAGTGAGCAAGGGGATTCTTCAGGTTCTAGGGTCAACCAGTTTCTGCGGTTAGCCTCTCCAGAGTTCACAAACACCGACCCAGAGGCCGAACCTCAGGAGTTTATTGATGAGATGTACAAGACCCTCCGTGTTATGAGGGCTACTGAGTCAGAGAGGGTTAAGTTTTCTTCCTATCATCTGAAGGGAGAGACATATTCTTGGTTTGAAATGTGGGAGAGTTCCAGTGGAGAGGGGAGCCCTCTAGCTAGGTGGGAGGAGTTTGTGGATGCCTTTATGGATCATTTCTTGCCTGTCGAGATTATGGCAGCCCGTGCTGCAGAGTTTGAGGCCCTCAAGCAGGGTAACATGAGTGTGTGGGAGTATCATATGGAGTTTGTGCGCTTGTCCAAATAGGCTGTTCACATGATGCTGACTATGGAGGACAGAGTTTGACGATTTGTTAAGGGTCTTGTTCCCTTGGTTGTTAGGGAAGCTGCTACAGCTGTTTTGCATTCAGATATGAATTATGGGAAGATCGTGGGATTCGCACAGGCTATAGAGGCTCGGAAGTTGAAGATAAGAATGGAGACGAGAGTAGTAGTAGAGCCCGGTCAGCGGGCAACCCTGGGAGTTCAGTTGGAGGTGTGAGATCAGCCCTTAGGAGAGGATCATCAGGGCCATCCCAGTCATATGCTCAGTCCTCAGCCAGTGCGCCGCCATCAGCGCACAAATGTTAGCAGGGAGGTGGCTTTGGACCCAGTTCAGATAGCAAGAGGTTCCATTAGTCGGGTCGTTTAGGTGGGAGGTTCCAGCAGCAGCGGAGGGTCCCATGCCCTAAGTGTGGGAGATTTAATACTAAGCCTTGTTACTTGGATATTTCGGTATGCTATAGATGCGGAGTGAGGGGCCATGTTAAGTGGGATTATCGTGCGCCCAGCCAGGGCACAGGTAGGGGTGCTGCTCAGCCCTCCAGTTCATCAGCCGCTACGTCCTCAACACGCCCTCCAGCACCAGCAGGGCGCGGAGCAACTAGGGGTAGAGCGCGGGGTTAAGGAGGACCCAGCCGGTTTTATGCTTTGAGTGGTCGCCAGAGCGCCGAGGCTTCTCCGGATGTTGTCACAGGTATTCTGATTGTTCAGTCACATGATGTTTATGCTCTTATTGATCTTGGGTCTTCTTTGTCATATGTTACTCCATCTAGTGCTTCATGTTTTGGGATAAAATCCGAACATCTTCATAAGCCATTCTCTGTGTCAACTCCGGTTGGTGATTTTATTACGACCGTGCGAGTCTATAGAAATTATGCTATCACGGTGCGTGGTCGGGATACCACGGCCGATCGTCCATTTGTTAGATTTTGATGTAATTATGGGTATGGATTGGCTCTATTCGTCCTTTTCTAAACTCGACTGTCGAACCAGGATTATGAAGCTTGAGTTTCCTAATGAATCTATTATCGAATGGGAGGGGAATAATGTTGTTCTAAGAGGTAGATTTATTTCCTACCTTAAAGCCTCTAAGATGATCAGAAAGGGGTGTATCTACCATTTGTTCCGGGTTGCGGACACCACTTTAGAGGTGCCTTCTCCTGAATCTGTGCTTGTTGTGAATGAATTTCTTGAAGTATTTCTGGACAAGCTTTCTGGGATTCCACCAGATAGGGAGATCGATTTTGGGATTGATGTATTGCCAAATACGCAGCCAATATCTATTCCACCTTACCGACGCCAGCAGAATTGAGATGTGTATTGATTATCGAAAGCTCAATAAGGTCACCATCAAAAAAAAATACCCATTGCCTCGGATAGATGATTTGTTCGACCAGTTGCAAGGTGCTATGTTCTTCTTAAAGATTGATTTCCAATACAGGTATCATCAGTTAAAAATCAGGGAGCAAGATATTCCTAAGATTGCCTTCAGGACTCGTTATGGGCACTTTGAATTTCTAGTAATGTTTTTTGGGCTAACCAACGCCCCAACAACCTTTATGGATCTTATGAATCGGGTTTTCAAACTGTTACCCGACTCCTTTGTGATTGTCTTCATTGACGATATTCTTGTTTATTCGCGGAGTCAGGAGGATCATGCTAATCACCTAAGGGAAATTCTGCAGACTCTTCATCAGCACCAATTGTATGCAAAGTTTTCAAAATGTGAGTTTTGGCTAGAATCAATCACCTTTCTGGGCCATGTTGTTTCCAGGGTGGGGATTCAGGTCGATCCCCAAAAGATTGCAGCGGTGAAGGATTGGCCTAGGCCAATGACCCCGACAGAGATTCGCAGTTTCTTGGGTTTGGCTAATTATTATCGAAGATTTGTAGAGGGATTCTCTACCCTCTCTTCCCCGTTGACTAAGCTGACGTAGAAAGCAGTTAAGTTTCAGTGGTCCGATGCATGTGAAAAGAGTTTTCAGGAATTAAAGTCGAGATTGACTTCGACACTAGTGTTGACCTTTCCAGAAGGTTCAGAGGGATTTGTGGTTTATTGTGATGCTTCGAGGGTTGGTTTTGGGTGTGTGTTGATGCAGTAGGGGAAGGTAACATCATATGCTTCAAGACAACTCAAGAATCACGAGAAGAATTATCCGACGCATGATTTGGAGCTCGCAGAGGTTGTGTTTGCATTAAAAATCTGGCGGCATTATCTTTATGGTGTCCATGTGGACGTATTCACAGACCACAAGAGTCTTCAGTATTTATTCAAGCAGAAGGAGTTGAACTTAAGGCAGCGGAGGTGGTTAGAATTTATCAAGGACTATGATATGAATATTTTGTACCATCCAGGGAAGGCGAATGTGGTAGCTGACGCTCTTAGTCGAAAATCCATGGGTGGCTTGGCACATTTGGAAGCCGGTCAGAGGCTTTTGGCTCGAGAAGTTTATTAGTTGGCCAGTTTGGGGGTCTGTCTTTCGGCCTCAGATGAGGGAAATGCCGTGGTGCATAATGGAGCGGAGTCTTCGCTTGTAGAATAAGTAAAGGGAAAGCAATTCTGGGATCCAGCTTTGGCACAATTGAGGGAAGAAATTTTGAATCACAAGACTTCAGCATTCTCACTCGGCAATGATGACGGTGTCATGCGGTGTCAAGACAGGTTATGTGTTCCAGATATGGATGATCTTCAGGAAAGGATGATGGCAGAGGCTCATAATTCTAGGTATTCCGTACACCCAGGTTCTATGAAAATGTATCACGATCTCAAGGGAATTTATTGGTGGATGGTATGAAGAGGGGTGTGGTGGACTTTGTGGCTAAGTGTTCAAATTGTCAGCAAGTGAAGGCCGAGCATCAGAGGCCCGGTGGGTTGACGCAGCTTATGGAAATACCAATTTGGAAACGGGAGATGATCAATATGGACTTCGTGGTAGGGTTACCTTGCACTCCACGTAATTTCGACTCGATCTGGGTGATAGTGGATCGACTCATGAAATCAGCTCACTTCTTGCTAGTCAAGTCCACCGATACTGCAGAACAGTACGCTCAGTTGTATATCAAAGAAATAGTCAGTCTCAATGGTACTCCAGTATCTATTATCTCGGATCGAGGGGCCCGGTTCACAGCTAACTTTTGGAAGAAATTTCAGCAAGGTTTGGGTACTCAGGTAAATCTCAGCACAATATTCCATCCACAAACTGATGGGCAGGCATAGTGGACTATTCAGACCCTTGAAGCCATGTTACGGGCTTGTGTATTAGATTTCAAGGGTAGCTGGGATGATCACTTTCCGCTTATAGAATTTTCTTATAATAACAGTTTCCATGCTAGTATTCAGATGGCCCCATTTGAGGCATTGTACGGAAGGAGGTGTAGGTCTCTGATGGGATGGTTTGAGGTTGGTGAGGCAGAATTATTAGGACCGGATCTTATGCACCAAGCTATGGAAAAGGTTAAAGTCATTCAGGAAAGGATGAAGACTGCTAAGAGTCGTCAAAAATCCTATGCGGACGTTCGTCATAGAGATTTGGAGTTTCAAGTAGATGATTGGGTATTCTTTAAGGTGTCTCCCATGAAAGGAGTAATGCGGTTTGGGAAGAAGGGGAAATTGATCCCAAGGTATATCGGGCCATATAGGATTTCTCAAAGGATAGGACAGGTGGCTTATAGGCTGGAATTTCCCCCTGAGATGTCATTAGTGCACCCGGTGTTCCATGTGTCTATGTTGAAGAAAGTGGTTGGAGATCCATCAGCCATCGTGCCAGTTGAGACTATTGAGGTTAATAAAGAATTATCGTATAAAGAGGTTCCGGTTGCTATTCTTGATAGGCAAGTCCGTAGATTGAGGAACAAAGAAATAATTTCAGTTAAAGTGTTGTGGCGAAGTCAGCAAGTTGAGGAGGCCACGTGGGAAGCGAAAAATTAAATGAGAGAAAAATATCCCCATTTGTTTGAATAAGTATAGTAGTGATCGTGCAAATTGTCATCTCCAAGCAATTATATGTTATGTTCAATTTTGTGCCAAAGCTTCCCATTTTACCCTAATTGATATACTATTGTAACTTCTCAAGTTGTGCCATAATTGTGTATGTTGTGACTATTCGAGTAATGTGCAACCCCTTGGAGTAAATGAAATTATGTGAAACTCATGTGATGGTTAAATGATTAATTGAAGTGTAGATTGGTAATGATTAATTAAACTATAGATTAGTAATGAGTCATTGAAGTGCATATGGAATGTTGAAGTAATTGAATTATATGGGACTTATCGAGGTGACCAAATTATGTGCAAGGCCATGAAGTAACTAGTTAGGTGTTGAATTGGTTAAGAACATGTGTTTCGGGGGCTTTCTGGCAGGTAGATAGGCCTAATTACAGAGGAAACTCTGGCGAAATTTTCAGAAAATATTGGAGTTAGAAATAAAAATTTGGGGGTTGGCATATTGTGTTCTCAAAACCAAATGGTTTTCAGATCCTCATTCGAGGACGAATGATTTTAAGTGGGGGAGGATGTAAAGACCCAAAAAATTTCTATGTCTAAAATACTGCCCGAGTAGGTCCCTGTGCTACTATAACTGTAGAAATTCTTAAAACGGTCCTATTTTGAGTAAAAAGTATCCCAGAACTTGAAAGATTAAATTTTCCAGAAATTGTGCGTTATGCGACGCACTATGCAATCGCATAACAAGTATGTGGACCGCATAGTGGTCGCATACCTGGACAGTAGCCTGTCCAAATTGAGGAAAACTATGTGGCCCGAAATGTGATCATATTTTGGGTATGCGGACCGCATAGTTGTCGCATTCTTGCCCCATGGTTTTTGCGAGGGAGGTTATGCGACACACTATCCGATCGCTTAACAGGTATGCGGATCGCATAGTGGTCGCATACCTGGGAAGTGTGGTTCTCGTTTTGGCCCATTTCATGACAAGAATGCGAACCGCATAGCAGGAAAGCGATCGCATTCCTGACCGCATTTCTGTGTCGGGGCTCCTATTTTCTAAATTTAAGACCCGACCCCCTGTTTTATAAAACACCCCCTCCCTTCATTTTTAATGATTTTCTGACAAAATAGAGAGAGAAAAAGAGAGTTTTTGAGAGAGAAGGTTTCAACATCACCCAATTTGATTTTTCGAAAATCACTCAAGCCCAGAAATTATCGAGTTATTGTCATCTTCTTCACCCAAAGAGGTAAGTCTTCACCCTATTTCCCCAATTTCTCACCCTATTTCACCAATTTCTCAGATTTTGTGTAAGAACAAAACACACATAGGTTGGTTCTTGAAAATAAAAACTGAAGTCTTACATGTATGTGAGTTAAACTCCATAATCTAGTAAAGAGAATAACAAGTTTGGATAATTATTCTAAAGAAGGGGGTTCGTAGTCTAAGGGGTCACACAGTGTTTGATAAAATACTCAATTGAGTACAAGATTCCTAATTCTAAGTGAAATGTGTCACATTGTTGAATAGATTGGCGGTGGTAGATGGTCCGGTGAATTGTGATAGAAATTAAAAGGGGACGACCCGAGGTATGTACGGCTAACTTTAATTTTCGCAGAGTCACCTTATTGGTGTCCGAACAATCGGTTTGAGTTTCTTGATGAGTATATGTGAATTGATTGTCCGGTTGTGTTGAGGTGTGAGATTTCATTCTCTGATTTTTCTTAGTCGACTATCATGATAATTGAAATTGTGAAAGGTGACTTCTATGTGATTACTCTATCATGTGCAAGGTTCGTTAAATGCTTGAGTATATTGGTATGAAAGAATGGTAACGAACTCAAATGTGTAAATGTATCTAAGTGATAAGGGCATTGTAACAAGTGATGAAAGGGAGTTGTGAATTGATCTAATTGAACTAAATGACCATGGAAATATTGTACATGACTCATTGTTGGCAAGGTTTATTGTGGCTTAACTTCATATGGATTGTTGGTTGTAATGAATTTATATTCTTGTTGATGAGCATCTTTATGGTTGAATTAATGAATGATAAGGACTATTGTGAACATGATTTGTTGGGTGTTATGAAATTGTACCCTTGATGATATGAAACCTTGTGATTGAATTATGGGTTATTATTGTTTGCGATGAAATGTGATGGTCCGGTGGAATTGGGTTGCACGCCGCAACACGAAGTAATAAGGGTGGAGAGGTAACAAGGGTGAAGTGTAAATTGTACGGTGGGATCGGGTTACACGCCGCAACACGAAGTAATAAGGGTGGAGAGGTAACAAGGGTGGAGTGTAAACTGTACGGTGGGATCGGGTTGCATGCTGCAACAGAATGTAATAAATTTGAAATGTGATTGTGTTGAAATAAGAATCTGCGAGGCTCTCAATTGTATTTGCTTCTGTATCACTACACACTATGTGTTGGTTCCTTTAACTGCTTTCTATATGTGCATCTCTTGATTTTACTTTGAGTAAAGTTTGTGTCACGACCCAAACTAGAGGATCATGACTAGAACCCGGGCCATACTTGCCAAGCACCAACGTACATTTTATCTAACCTTCTTATTATCTTTAAGAGATAATGAGATCAATATAAATGGTAGATATGGATCATGAACATACATCACATGGGATGACAAAATTCCTAAGAAACTACATAAAAGGTACGAGCTACAACGCTGCCATGAAAGACTATACAACAAAACTTATCCAACAAGGCATACCAAACTATACATGAGTTCACACCTGTCTATGAGCCTCTAAAGAAGCATAAGAAATGAAACATAGCCGGAACAGGACCCCGACATACCCATAACATCTATAAGAAAATGCATACCAAGACCATGGGAGGTCCGGAGAAGGGATCTCGCCTATAACCGTTGAATTGGAAAGCCTATTGTGGTAGGGGAGTTGTGTCTACCTGTCTATCAGGACCTGCAGCATGACATGCAACGTCCACAAATAAAAGGACTTCAGTACGAATAAAGTGCTGAGTATGTAAGGCAGGAAAACATACATAAGAACAGTAATGTAAAGAGAGATGTAGGAGAAACAACCTGTAACATTTGAGTGCTTCTAAGAGACAATAACATGAAATGTATGATACATATATACACATAATCTTTTTAAAACATCCGCCTTTGTGGGCATCATCATCGTCATAGAACATTCGCCACTGTGGGCATTTTTGGTTGAATTCCCAATACACACGCAAGTGTATGTGGTCGACAAGTAATATAGGATTTTAAGTCCAGATATCGTACCCACATAGACTTGTGTAAAC